>JAUELE010026972.1:0-16339 GCA_031471655.1 Diodora aspera
ATTACGGACAACCACGAGTGTTATTCTCGGACTGGTTCTACCTACACTGCCGCTATCGTTACGCATACTATGTTTTGATCATCTGTGTACGAGACAGAAATCGGTGTATATTCGGACGAGTTCATCTTATATTCGGACGAGTTCATTTTTAACAGTGTAGGGGAGAATAAATAGGTCAAAAGGGAAAACAAGGACAAGGAGAAAAAAGGACTTTGAGGCCGAGCAAGTACATTTTCTTCACGTACATTGATATGAAGCATGGCCAAGTAATTACATTTTAAAGTTGGATACGTGGCCAATTTCACTGTTTTCTGTGCGCAAAATGACTTTTGTACATACCGCTACTTTTAATACGAAAAGGGTTCGCAAACTGTCTGACCAATGTTGTTGTGTACATCACTTCGTTCTACTGTATATCGGTTATTGTGAATAATATATATATATGTATATATCTTGAACAGCCTGCCATGCACACAAGTGTTCGTTGATAATCTGCAACAACGTCCTTACTTTACCGATCGTTTGCAAGAGTGTCAAAACAACCGGTCTGCATTCGGCACCACCTGTGACGTATCACTATTTTTATTCGACTATCTAGTTATCTCCATGCCGTGACGAGAAATGTTCTATGCAGGCTACGAGGAAGTGCTTTGTGTTGGTCCTGTAAGGCGTCTATTTATAAATGCCAGACGTCTTTTTTATTGACGCAAACACTTTTATAAAGTCTAATCTACAGTATATGTTATTTATTCAACACAAAATGCCCCAAACATATGTTCTGCTTGGAAAATATATTCGACTTTAAATACATCTTAGATGAAAATTTCAAATTAATGCCAAATGTACTTTTGATAATACAGACTTGAATCCATGGTAACGTATGGTTGACGTTATGGGTGAGACAGAAAACCATCAATAACCAATTCAGTTTGTATGAACATACTTTAAAAGTCAAACCGTCCATAGAACAGATAAATAACCAGAGAAAAAAGGTGTGGAAACGTTAACAACAAACGTGTACATTTCTTTAAGTCTTTTATAATTAAATGGAATCTAAAAGAATTTGTTTTGTCATAATCAGAAACATTCAACTAAATTGTCATAACCTAGAATCAAGAAAAATATAAAAGTGATAAAGAGATAAAATCTTATCGTTATCAGTTTTATTTGAAAATTATCAAACCAATGCCGCGTTTAGCGTCTCCTAGAAGGCGGTCAATGAGTTTTTGATGAAAGAATAATGGATAAATAGCCAGTCTATTAGTTTAATCAATAAACTCCTGAGGCTGAAACTGCACACTGCAATGACATTACACAGCTGATTGTTCATCTGCTAATCACTGCATCCACTTTTGACTCATTTGCCTTTCAATGGGATTGATTATCAGACACAATTGCCTTTGATTTGCTCGCAACACACGGAGTTCTAACATCTCCAAATGCACAGACCTTAACGTTTGGTTGAGTAACATGCTTCGGTAATAGACGTCACGCTTGGTTCAACTGGTAGTTAAGGTGGACATGAAAATATGAACACTGGAGACTGATTGTCCCATGTGATTCGGTGATTAAAGGCGGTTTATTCAATTGTTAACAGAACTTTAAGTTGAATACGTTCTCCCGAACGCTAAAATAGGTCCAGTGGCCTTTTGTAACATAAACTGTAAATCATACATTGTAAAAGTGTATGCCTAATTAAATAACGCTGTATTCCCTTAGTCCCGGCAGATGCCGACGGATATATTTTCTACATTCAAATAGCCAGCCTCACTCCGAACCTATCTCTGAGGGTTTACCTAAGAATGTTCAGTCGATTTCCGAATGTTTTTTTCCGAAAATGAGCCGAGTGCATATATATAATCTATAACGTTTCGAAAGGTTAACGAATATTTTCAAGATTCTTTTGGAAAGTTCGGAAATCGTTTTGTTTCTTTTTTATGGCATGAGGGTCCCAACATAAATGAAGCTATTTCAGAGGCTGTGTATTATTTGTCACATGTACATAATGTATACTGACGTCTAAAAGAAAGTACTTGAGTATGCCAAGATTTTGAAAGACTACTGAATAAATTCACAAATGCGTTGGATATACACGAGATATCCCGTCTTGGAGGTTTATCAATGAGATGATGTCAATCAAATTACACTCACCGAAATCCAAGCATCCTTTTGATCAACTATGGCATAAAGACGTAAAGACAAATAATTGAAATCATTTGGTATACTTTCCTTTGGACGTCAGTATATATCGTTCCATAAGTTGTTTTTGTTTTAAAAGAAAACACTGAGTTTGGTCATTTATCTAACTTTAAGAACTGCAGAACCCTTATACTGTCCAGTCTGCTACTGCATGTGCCATCATGTAAATTCACCAATCTGACAGTCACCCTGAGGCCAGACAGACAGTGTCAATGTGAATATTAACGACACATTTTTTAGGTGGCAAATTCTCTGCTGCCCTATATATTGATGACACTTGTATTTACATCTACTTCCTGTATCAAGTTATAGTTTTAGTTACTGTAAATCTTTATGTAAACGCTCGGTGTTTTCGTTTTGAAGGCTTTGTGGGCGTTTACTTTAGAGAGATGTTTGAAACGCGTTTCAGGTGTAAAATACATATTGCATTAATCTTAATCAGAATCAGTTTCGATTTTTTTTTACCACGGCCTTTATTCAAGGCAGGCGTTTAAATAAGGTGAGTGAGTGAGTGATTTGGGGTATTACGAGTGTTTCGGCAATCTTTCAGCCAACGGTTTCACCAACGTCACGTCGTTGTGATGCTCCAATCTCCAGGTTGTAAGAGAGGTACCCGGGCGGGATTCGAACCATGACTGCCAAGGCTGACAAATCACTGGGCCGACACGCTAACCACTGCACCATCTCGCGCTCAGGCTTAAATATGTATTTATGGTATGTGTGAACGTAACTTCTTATAGCATGTATATACATGCAGGTGCAAACTTTCTACTCTATTGTCTAAATCTACATCACCCTCTTGTCTTCCTGTGCGTATCTCTTTTAAGAAACTGTGACAACAACCTTTAATGAAAATACAAATTTCATCTACAAGAAAGGCCGATAGAGATTACATTTCCTACGAGGATTGAAACATTTTAACGTAGATTCTACAATTATGACGCTATTTCACAAGACCTTTCTACAAAGCATTTTAACCTTTAATTTCTACTGCTGCTATGGGAACCTGTCTGTTCAAAACAGAAATAAAATCTTCAAAATTGTTAACACTGCTAGTAAAATCATTGGCACTCCTTTGGATAGTATAAGCACAATATTTGAACTATAGGCACTGAAAAAAGTAATAAAATCTTAAATGACAATTCACACATCATATTTGCCGAATATGATTTCTTGCCGTCCGGTCGTCGACTTCGTGTGCCGATAATGAGAACAAACAGGGCACGACAGTCATTAATACCAGCCAGTATTCGCTTTTATAATCAACTTCATGCTGAACTGTTGTCTCTTATGCAATGGTAATGTAATGTACCATTATATTCAATGGTAATATTTAATATTTATATACTGATAATGTATTCTCTTGTATCACTCTACTATCACTCCTTGTTCTTTCTTGTTTTTGTATCTTTACTCATGTCATTTGTTTACTTTACTTATGCTGAAATCTTACATGTACGTTGTAACCCATATTTCCTTCGGGATAATAAAGTATTATCTTATCTAAACCTCATCCGTCATAACCAGGATAAGATATACACGCAGTTAATGATCAGCCATCTGGGAAAACTGTCTATTTACTTTATTGCCTATATATCTACAGTGTGCTATATATTACCTACTAATCTCATATATTGTTAAGAATATTAACGGCCGTTTATCTTGGGAATAGTACAAACAATGCAATAACTTTACAACCTTTTGACCGTATTCTCAATATAGTTGTAACATTAGGAGTTATGGTTACCTCGCGGTACCAAAGGGAATTTTTATGAGGATAGTTTACAGTCATAATGTTAAATTAAATGTCCAAACAATCAATTATTCACTCACATAGATATTCTAATTCGAATTTGTTCAACCTTTTTTGTTCAGTCTCTGTGTGTGCTAAAAACAAATTGGAAATGTTATTTTGACAGTCTTACTGTTCTCTATAGCTAATTGGTCAAAAATGGTAATTCTGAGATAAACGCATTTTTTGTGCGTAGGAGTACAGATTTATTGCTAGCAACTATTGGAATGTGATAATTGTATGTAAGAATTGGGTTTGAAACAATATGGTATATTTTTTTCAAAGAAAGCAATTTACTGCAGGAAATCGAAACACATTATTTACAAATGTTTGTGGACTAATCAATATTTTTCAGCTTCATCTGTTTAGATTTTAGTACAAGGAGATACATGATTCTCACAGATTTGATAAACAGACTTTCACAAAGCAATTTTTGTCACTTTATTGATTTCAATTCCTTGTCAGAAAGACCAGATCGTTTCTGCCACTTGTAAAAACCGTAAAACATCAAGCATTTTCAGAGGTTCTTTGGAAAGTAAGTTTAAAACAATTAGAATTTATTCGGAAGTCAGCGTTGTCAAAATCTGTCGACACTTCAAAACCAATTACGAGTCAAGTACGATTCAAACGCATTGCATTTAAATGTTAAAGTTGAAAACGTGCTCCCGAAAGCTAAAACAGGTCTAGTGCTATCTGTGTGAAATACATAACATAAACTGTAAATCATACATTGTAAAAGTGCACGCGTAATTAAATAATGCCGTATTCCCTATGTTCCGGCAGATTCAGACGGAATTATTTTCTACTTTCATAATACTCAGCCTCGTTCCGAACGTTTCTCTGAGGGTTTACTGAAAATCGTTCCATCGATTTCCGAATGCTTTTTTGGATATGAGCTGAATATTTATGGTTCCATAAGTTGTTTGTGAAAAGAAAACACTGAGTTTGACCACGTATCCAACTTTAAATTTTTTGAACTTTGTAAATATAATGACCAAGGATTACGACTGAAGAAAACAATAAATAAAAGATTATTACTCGATATATGCATACTTAACACAGCTGGTCACAGCCACATAAAATTCATATTGCCCGTATTTATTCTGTAACCCTCAAGGAAGGCAACCGGCAAACGAGGCCGACTAAAACCGATCCATTTTAAGCACTTTCTGCTCAGTAACAATTCCCAGATTAAGATGCTTACTGCGTAATTATTCCCAATACGTTTCACCGTCTACTCGTTCTGTTATGTTGGAGTTACAAAGCTTCTTTGGTGGCCAATTGCTTCACGAAATTAAAATCGTTGACCTAGTTTCTGATCTGCGGCGGAAGTTGTTTAAGTAGGTCAATAGTTCTGCAGTCAATTATATAAAAACCCGCACCTACGACTACTAAATTTAATCTTTTTATGTTTGTTTTTATGCTTGCATTTTCTATCAGTCCAGTAGTCTAACCCGTCGATTGCTGTTGAATCAGTTCGGCATTGTTTTAGAATAGTCAACAGTTTCTGAACCATACATGGACAAAACGAGTCAATAAAGACTGTACATCGTCTTGAGCATGATAATGGTTGTAGCAAACAGTGAAACAGAAAAATCTAATGTTACGAAAATGGAGTCACCGTTTAAAACCTTAAAGGCCAAGAACAGAACTGCCTCTGGTCATTAGGACAAGGACTGGGTTGGGAAAAGTTATCATTTCAACCTCTGATCTTATATGGTGGTAGCCTGTCACCTTCACTGAAATTATCTAAAACAGTGACACAGAACGGCCGACTCCTTATTGGTTTCGTGGGGATCGAAACGTGTCTTTAACCACATCCGATCGTGGGAATGTTTTTTTGGTCCGTTTACACTGATTTATATCAGACAGGAAGATACTGTCAGCGGGCAGAACAAGATTCAGGCAGATCTGCGATTGCAGAATGTCGATGCATCTAATGTAAATTGGTTCCATCACCAACATCAATTAAACAAGCAGAAGAAGGTATGGAGCCTTCCATAAGAAGTCGTCTTGTTCCTTTAGAATTAAACAAGCAGAAGAAGGTATGGAGCCTTCCATAAGAAGTCGTTTTGTTCCTTTAGAATATATGTCACCATGTTTTTTCTCGTGAAATAATGACGCTTGGAAGATACCAGACACGCTAGATGTCCTCACATCTGCATAAAGTAAGTTCTTACCAAGTCAGAACGTTATCTTACCTTTTAAAAAGGAACGAACGGGTGTCATTGAAAAAGAGTTCTTTCCACATTTTCTTTACAAATATGTTGGTATGTCAAAGTTAAATCTTTAAAAAATACACTCTGCAGATCGAGCAATCCCTTTGACGAGAAACTCAAAGCAATCAGTGGTGACTGATCTTTGTGTTTACTTTAGAGCTGTCATGAATATCCCACAAAGAGAGTCTCAAATTTTTATTTTCTCTTGTGTAGTAAGCACAAAAATGATGACGTGAGCCTGTAATCAGCTATCCTTAGACTTGTGTGACGGCAGATGCAAAGTTGCACCGAAACGCACCTGTGTGACCATATGAGCGTATCGCTCGAACGCAGCTGTTCTAGAAGGATTGATACGTGGCTCATAATCGTGATTCTTGTAATTTTCATGGTTTTCATGTACCCCACGTGGGACCTAGTTTCCCTATATATACCAATGGGGTTGAATAGTCGGTACTTGGCTGCGGGATCCATTGGTGAGTATGCATAGGTTTTAGGCGCCGACCTTGGCTGCTGGATAGACGATACCGCCGTTGTCATTGCGTGACTGTTTCTACTGAGTTCGAGTCCCTCCAGTGCCCTCTCCTGGATCCCGGAGTCAAGCCCTGACCTCTAGGTAATTATGTCTTACTTTTGACTTATTGTGCATTAGGATACTGGGTAATCCTTTACGTCATAGTGACGTCATCGGCAAATTCATTTAGGCCGGTTAGAGTATTGCGCAACCCTGTAGAATCTGTATGACTGTTAATAATTCTGTTTAGTTTATCTATGTAATAAACTTATCTGTTGAATTTGAAAAGCCCTAGTTGTTCTCTCATTTGGTAGATGGTCAAATAGAGCCGTTGGCCATCACACTTGCAATTTTTATAGACTTGCTAAGTCTCTTTAGTAAACACACTTATAGGGGAGTCAAACTGATGAACGTCCCAACGTTAGGAAATACTCTTCCAACGATGTTTAAGCTACTAGGTGATGGTATCTGCTATAGATAATCACCTCCAACACATATATGTCATGTCGTTGATCTTGATAAATTGGTTTCGCATCGACTGACTGATCTTCATTTGTGACGGTGCCTGCGAGATGTCAGCAGTTTAGATTAAGTTCTTGGTAACTCTAGAAGTCTTTCATGGCATGGACGGTGTAGATTTGGCTTGTATATCTTCTTGGTTTCAAAATGAGGTTTCGCAGTGATCATTTTATCATAACGTAGTCAGCATTTAGACAGTGTTAACAGAGTTGTTTCACGTCATATCTATACTGACGTCCAAAAGAAACTTTACACCAAGACTTTCAGAGACGAATGATGAAAACCGAACAACTGTTGGCTATTTTCAGAGATATGTATTCAAGAGAGCGTTTTGTTTCCAGCACGATGAGAACCACATGGAATTTCACAATCTGTCACTAGAGGCCGCTGACAGGGTCATGTGATATTTGTCAAAAATGAGATTGGGAATTTCACAAAAGTAAGAATATTTTTGAAGAACAGTGACACAACAACATGAGATGGTAAAGGTTGTAATCATTTTGCTCTGCTTGATTTCGTTAGGACGTCAGCTCACTTTCTAAGAAATGTAAAATTACAAACTAATTTAAAATTCGATCGCCATTTAGCATAATCATGAGAGATACAATCGAGCCTCGTTTATCCGAAAGCTTTCGTTTTTCTAAAATTCGTTGGGTTTATCGAAATTCCGGATTACTGAATTCTGGTCATTGTCGGTATTGAGTTATTCCCCTCCTCAAGTGAATACAGACAAATCAACTCTTTAATGAACTGATAAAACATAGCGACAGTGAGTCAAACAAGCAATAGGTACACACTTCAATCTTAATTTCCGAAGTAATCACGAAGCGTAGATTGTAAAACGAATAAGTAAGTAATCTCCTAATCTGATTAAGTGGCATTTATTGATTGCATAATTAGTGGGCCAAGAAAGAAGCGTTCTGAATACCGTGCAAATGATCGTTTACTTTACCGTTTGGCTACAAGTTGAAGCTGTTCGGTTTCGGAAACCGAGACATCTGGTTTCTCGGAGAATTGTACATAGTGAAAACACCGTTACACACAGAGAGTGTTTGGAATTCGAGACGTCCGGATTATCGACGTCCGGATTACCGAGACTTGACTGTATGTTCTTATTGTTCAATTACAAAGAGACCAGTCTCTGACTTAATGACGATTTACTGTGCTCGGCTTCCGGAATTCTTATTAGCTTCATTTTGTGTTATTTATGCCAGTCGCGATGCCTCTAACCGCCCCTTTTATTTACGTCTAATACTAACAAGAACGTTTAGACTCATTAGTGCCATAACTCTTGCATTCACGACTGTCAAACGTGATGCGTGCGAAGATAAATTGGCTCCTAGGGAGGATAAATATAAAGTAAATCAAGCATAGTATACCAAATGCAACTCTTGGTTGTTGTGTGGTATTAATCAAAAGTTATTACGACCATTTTGATATAAGACGAAGCAATAATGTTTGGAGGAGTTATCAGAAACTGCAACCTGTTGTCTGACATTTTGATTGGAACATACACTGTCAGGCAAAAGAAACGATGCCAAGATTTTGAGAGACTACTGAATAAATTCACAAATGCGTTGGATATGCAAGAGATATCTCTTCAAGATTAGGAAGTTTCATCAAAGATATGATGTCAATCAAATTACACTCGTTGAAATCCTAGCATCCTTTTGATCAGCTATGACAGAAGGACGTAACGGAAAATAACTGAACTCATTTGGTATCGTTTCTTTTGCCCGGCAGTATATATGTCTTGAACACAATCACACTAGCCAAGGATTCGTTATGACAATGATATGGTTATCTCACTCTCTATCTTAATCCCCATCATTGATGAGTTCTGAATTTACGATCTATCGTAAAACCGGATTATTCATCAGGTCTTGCATTTATGCGACACAGCGTCGTTTGATGCCGCCCCTGTCAAGCTAACAAGATGGTGAAATTCGATATGTTCTTCAGCCTACCAATACCATATGCTAATAGATGACAAAATCTCGTTCTGAGCGAGAATTGATGTGCAGAGAAACAGGAGTTGAGGACGAAGAGATATCTGCCTAGAAACTAGGTAAAAGACGTGTTTTTGTCACGCAAGAAAAACAGCCGAAGGGTCACGTGATTACGTTTGTAGAACTCCTTGCAGCGCAGAATTAATGAGCTCTCTGATCTAACACGGCATGTCTTTTGGGTGACAAATGTTTTAGTAAGCGAAGCCTACGGTAAGGAGAGCTGGCGTGGAGTGGAGAAATATGAATCCCCTTCTGGGCGTCGTAAATGAGGGGCCGTTTTCTTAATTATGGCAGGCAAAGATATAAACGGAGTAAGAACATCAAAATAACCAGGCTTTCTTGGAAACGCCCCATGGCAAATCAGCGTAAGGCAAGAATATATAATTTGGTTTTCGTTTATCACCGAAAAAGATGTATTTTAACTTTCCTGGGATTGATATGAGCATTTGGCATGCAACAATCGGTTTTCATTATTGATAGAAAGCAATGAAAACGGAAACACCAGATTGGTATTTTAGTCACATATATTGCACCACAAGAACGTCGTTCTGAAGTTCTGTGCCTTCTGAGACAACCCTACCGCACATGTTGTAGCCTTTGAAATGTAATTCATACGTGCATAGGCGGTAGTCCGCCACAACCACACACACATGCGCGCGCGCATGACTTAACTACATGTACATACTGACATCAAAAGAAACTTAACTAAGCATTTCAGAGATGTATATCATTGAGAGGCATTTAGAAGTCAGAGGGTTATCAGTAACACACACTTCATATGGTTTGCACTTCTGAGTTTATTTGTCAAATAGTCCAAACCAGATAAAGTGTTTGTCACTGAATTTCAGAGCTGCTTGACAAACTTTAGTTAATTTCAGATATATTTATTCAAGAGAGATTTGTCTAAGTACGATGCGAACGAACTGAAACACCACGAAGTCAAGAACATTTTGGTGACCAGTGAAATAGATAAGGCTTTGGTTAGGGTTGTAACTATGTTTCTACCATTTTTAATTTTGGAATGGCAGTATTTTTCCATTTCACCATTTCTATTTGATAAATGCAGCATTAAAGCCGTTGCTGTTACTGTTTTACTATCCATCCTGTTCTGAAGCAAATACGTGTCAGCATAAACTTGTGCATTTGCATTAAGACTGCTCCTGTGATAAAACTGCATCACAAAAGTAAGGGATATACCGAAAAATCTTCTTGAACAAACTGCCTACCACGCATTCTGTTAAAACGAATATTGATTCTTGGCATCCAACTAATCTTCGCCATTGTGCATGTTACCTTAATGGAATTCCCATTGAAGGAGATTCGGAAGTACACCGCTTGAAAAAACTCCTGAAAGCATGAAAAATAGATAAAACCTTTGCTAAGCGATTGAAGGATTTGTAGAGCTTATTAACTTATTTTTGACATGCATTGTACCCCGTAAATCGATTTAATGAAGAAAGAGCGCAAACCATTGAACATCGTTACATGAATATTTTAGATCACCATTTCTGTCCACTCTGCCAAGAATACATACAGTGCTACAAGTTTAAATATCCAACTCAGACGAACAGCAATAGAAACGTTGAAGTTGATTGAATACAGAATGTACAAATAACAACGTAGAATTCAAATAGGAAACGCAATGAAGTGTTATATGAAAACTGGTAGCGTTTGGCGGTGATTTCTAGCAACTGCTTTCTCAAAATTGAAAAGCCAAGCAAGTGTGCTAGTGTATTTGTATGTCAGACTTTTGCCAACCGATGCGCGGTTGCCGTGAACACTAGGCGTGTGATCCGACGATGGGTAAGTCTGGGGTTAGAATCTGTGCAGAGACACCTTGTACCCTTGAACAAGGTACTTTCCTCCGCTTGTCCCCGGCGTCCAGCTCTCTTGTTTATTCATCAAATATATTCTTCTTTCGTGGAGTTTCATTTAGTGCTGAAACAACATTCTTTTAAAAATATATTTCTGAAAATTTGATTTCTTGGTTTTCATCGGTCTTCTCTGAAAGTATTGGTACAGTTTTTTATGGGCGTTGATATACTTATGAACATTTGGAACTTGTTTTCAAGGAATGGGAAGGCCAATGATTCTACACCAGATCACTTTGCGAATAATGTTATACTATAGACCACATCGTAAGCTGTAAAAGGAAATAAAACCTAGACAGCTGCGAATCCGAAGTTGTATTCTTTGACATTGGTTAGCGATTGAACTTGTCATATGTTTACGTTAGCAACCAAAGATCTACTGAACTACGTGCCGTCAACCATGATACACCGCGAGTAGATAGCTGACTGTTTTTCCCTTTCTGACTAGCTCTGCTCTGTCAAACATATCTTGTCGTGACATACAACGGAAACCTATATCTACTGATATCTAGCAATCTCGATATACATGCGAAATATTGCAGAATTAAGAGTTGTTTCCCTTTGTCCTAACCCTGCTTTGACCAACAACTACCTTAAGGACGTGCCTTGGAACTAGAAACCAATCCTGTCATTGACAATAGAGGGGAAAGGACGATTGCAATGTAACCAAAGCGTGAACAAGATAAGCGGTACGACCGTAGGAAGACCTACAAGAGTAAGAGCTCCTTTGGCTTCTTATCAGCTACTAATGACTTCCACCTTCGATCACGAAGTCAAATATCTGGGGCTTCGCTGTCTTCCATGGAACAGATCCTGAGGTCAAAATATGTCCGCTTACGGTGTTGCATTCGAGACACTAGGTCGGTTATTAATGTGCTAACAAGATGTCATATTTAATGTTTTGTTAAACCTTGTCAACTTAGAGAAAGTTATGTTTTGACTACTATTACTGCAAATAATGATAATAATGATAATAAATCATAATAATCTCTCTTTCTCTGTCTGCTTCTCTTTCTATGTCTATCGCTCTATCTCTCTTTCTGTCTGTCACTCTACCTCTCTTCCTCTGTCTGTCACTCTATCTCTCTTTCTCTGTCTATCGCTCTATCTCTCTTTCTCTGTCTATCACTCTGTCTCTCTGTCTATATATCTATCGATCTTTCTCTGTCTCTCGCTCTATCTCTCTGTCTATAGCTTTATCTCTCTGTTTATCGCTCTATCTCTCTTTCTTTGTCTTTCTGGCTATCTCTCTTTCTCTGTCTATCGCTCTATCTCTCTTTCTCTGTCTATCTGTCTATCTCTCTTTATGTGTCTATCGCTTTATCTCTCCTTCTCTGTCTGCCTCTCTTTCTCTGTCTATCGCTATATCTCTCTTTCTCTGTCCGTCACTCTATCTCTCTTTCTCTGTCTATCTGTCTGCCTCTCTTTCTCTGTCTATCGCTCTATCTCTCTTCCTCTGTCTATCTCTCTATATCTCTATCTATATGTCTATAACTATATCTCTCTTTTTCTTTTCTATCTCTCTTTCTCTGTCTATCGCTCTATCTCTCTTTCTCTGTCTATCGCTCTATCTCCATTTCTCTGTCTATCGCTGTATCTCTCTTTCTCTGTCTATCTCTCTATCGCTCTTTATCTGTCTATCGCTTTATCTCACTTTCTCTGCCTATCGGTCTATCTATCTTTCTCTGTCTGCCTCTCTTTCTCTGTCTATCGCTCTATCTCTCTTTCTCTGTCTATCACTCTATATCCTGTCTATGTCTATAACTATATCTCTCTCTGTCTCTGTCTATCTCTCTTTCACTGTCTATCGCTCTATCTCTCTTTCTCTGTCTATCACTCTATATATGTATATGTCTATAACTATATCTCTCTCTTTCTCTGTCTATCTCTCTTTCTCTGTCTATCGCACTATCTCTCTTTCTCTGTCTATCGCTCTATCTCTATTTCTCTGTCTATCGCTTTATCTCTCTTTCTCTGTCTATCTCTCTATCTCTCTTTATCTGTCTATCGCTTTATCTCACTTTCTCTGTCGGCCTCTCTTTCTCTGTCTATCGCTCTATCTCTCTTTCTCTGTCTATCGCTCTATCTCTATTTCTCTGTTTATCCCTCTATCTCTCTTTATCTGTCTATCGCTTTATATCTCTTTCTCTGTCTGCCTCTCTTTATCTGTCTATCGCTTTATCTCTTTCTCTGTCTGCCTCTCTTTCTCTGTCTATCGCTGTATCTCTCTTTCTCTGTCTGCCTCTCTTTCAATGTCTATCGCTCTATCTCTCTTTCTCTGTCAATCAATCTATCTCTCTTTCTCTGTCTATAACTCTATCTCTCTTTCTCTGTTTATAACTCTATCTCACTTTCTCTGTCTGCCAATCTTTCTGTATATCGCTCTATCTCTCTTTCTCTGTCTGCCTCACTTTCTCTGTCGATCGCTCTATCTCTCTTTCTCTGTCCACCTCTCTTTCTGTCTATCGCTCTATCTCTTTCACTTTCTTTCTACCTGTCTCTGTCTATTTCTCTCTTAACTCCAAGCAATCGGAAGTCATAACGAGGCTGTTAATGTGCTCAATGTATCCATATCTGCGCTAGTATCAGCAAATGTGACTTTTTATGAATCTTATATAGTCTTTTAACATTTAATAAGATCATAAAATGTGCACGTTTGTGTAGTATATGCCTCGTAAACAGTCTTGGTGTGCAGCATAAATGTATGTAATTATACTCTTTAAGTACTGTTTGCAATTTCGTGAATGTTAATGGTAGGGAAAGTGCTGCGCTTACATAGTTAAGATGAGATAGATAGATACTAACGTTGTAAAACCTTTTTTTGTTTCCAAAATCGCCGCAGCATATCATTTGCAATCACAACGACTTTAAACATAATGTTGTGTTTTGCACGGACAATTATCCAAGTTACATTATTATTACTGTCTTAAAGTACAAAGTTTGGACAAAATCTGTGTTAGATGAAATTGGGTACCTGAAAAAAATGGCAATTTTGAAAGTTAACCTTCTAGCGCCAAATAGGCAGCTTGGGTTGTATACTCCCTAGGGAGTTGAGAAATGCTCTTGTTTGTACATTGTTCCATAGACAATGGAGTGATTTTTTATTTATTTATTTATTTTTATTTTACCTTCCTAAAACCATTGCTAACCATCATGCTCTTATTTGTCCGTAGTACAGTGCGGTAGGACATCTCCTAATTGGGATTAAACATGGAAGTATTGAATCGTTCAAATATTTATGGAACTACAATGTACGGTAGCGCTAGACATGAAAACCTCAACTGAATAAAAGGCGGAAAAGAGATTCCGGACAATGCAGAATAAGGTTCGTAATCAAGTAACCGGAAACGGAACTAGTTTTATGTTTGGCCTGACCTGAAGTCCAATAGCTCTGCTTCCCGGTCCGATCATTTTGTATTTGTAAGTGTAATTTGCAAATAATTACTCCACCGTTGCCGGAGGGAGCGTCCCGACTTAGCCCAGCTCTTGTAACAAGCTTGCCTTGCCATATACGACATATGTCGATTTTATGACTTCTTGGAGGAAACATGATAAGAAAGCTCTAGTGTTGGTTTTCTCCCGTTTATGAGAATTATTTAAAGTCGGGGATGGATTTGAGAGCCGGTTTATTGCAGACTTGCCAATATTATATCCATATGGCGTCTAGTTAACGTGGCTACATTTCTCTTATCGAGTTTTACCGTTTGGAAGGGTTAGTTTTTATAACCAACCAAGTTAGCGATAGCAGCTTAGTGTCGTAATCACCAATTTAGATGCGTTCCATGTCGGGCAAGAGATTGCTGTGTTCGTGAACAACGATTCAAAGTAGGCAATGGCTCTCGCTGGCTGCATTGACAAGTTTCAATGGCTGTTAAAGGGCCATTTGACGAGTGTAGGACAACAACCTCCAAGGACAAAAACATCTTCGGACAAAAAAACACTGATAAACGCCATCAAGAGGAATATTAATGTGATTTGTTTCAAAATTCTAATCTTCGCTCATCTCATTTTTTGCAGTTCTCTGACATTAAAAGTGTAACAAACGTTACATAACAATACAGTGCATGAAGTCGCTCATAATTAATAACAATGATAATGTTTAGTCTTGTATAGCGCTAAATCCAGGCTTGTACAGCTTGCTCAAAGCGATCGGCATCATTACCCTGGTGAAACCCAAACAGCCACTTGAAGGTTCACAACGCTCCTGTGGGAGGAGCAGTAGCCAGTTTCAGCTGGATCGACTGAGGCAATTAACGAGTAAAGCCACTTGCCCAAGGTTACAGCACTGACGTTGCGATGCAGGGACGGACTCTTGAAGGCCAGGAAGCTTTCAACGCCAGCCGATCACCCATCCAACTACTCTCTGGGCTCGACGATGCATTGCACATTGAGGCCAACTCACCTCAAGGCTATTTTTAGCTACCAGAGGGGTTACTTCCCTAAACAAGTGGTGACGTGACATAGTGAGTTATTGTATGTAAAATGCCGAGCCAACCAAGCTTGTGATCTGGAGAATGAGAGATTCAATCTTTTATTGACGTTAAGAGGGAATCCATTCCCAGTTAGATCCCAGAAGTCATGTGACCTTTGCAGCTCATGTAAACTGAACGTTGATTGTAAAATTGCACAAATAATACTGCAGTCCAAATTTATGGTTATTTTATTGTTGCGAAATATTTTGAAGTGCGTGCAATTATTCAGTGCAGCTTCTGCACGAATCAGTAAGTATAAGATCATATTTCTAAAAAGTGCTGTGTTCAATCGCATTAAACTTTTGAACACTTCATGCTATTGTTTTAAGGGGGAAAAAAATCCAATTTTTGTAAAAAAATTGAAGTAGAATTTAAGTTTCATTTTCAAAATCTGTTTCGATGGATTCCAAAGGAACTGGGTCATTTTCTATGGGGTTTTTTCAGTCAATACATAAGACCCATTTACTGGTGGCAACGCTCTTAACCACTTAGTGACAAGAAATATTTTCGAAAAAAGGGCCAAACGACGGGAAAGTATGTGGAAAGATCCCCTCTCTCTAAATATGTCCTCTAAAAAAGTGCCTGGGGCGAAAAAACGCACGCAATATTACGGGTCTTGGGGTCGCTGCACAGTTCCGCGATATTAGAAGTCTGTGCACGAAGTCGGGAACTTTTACCGACATTTCACCTGTTATTTGGCTCTCAAAAACTAAGTTACACATAAAAATTGAAATTTTTGCTAGGTGG
>JAUELE010027083.1:0-16337 GCA_031471655.1 Diodora aspera
TCTTTCCCTACAGTAGTTTTCAAACCAGTTTCTTCTTGTACTCGCTTTGCGCTGAACTGAGGTGGGTCTTATCAAAACTGGCGACGAGAGGCATACGAGTCCTCTGAACGGTCATGGAAAGAGACGAGTAGCTCCGATTGAAAAGCACCTTCCTAAATGTATGCTCATGTGGCTAGTTCCGGCAAACCTTCAAACAAACAAAATTATTACATCAGAATATGCTCATACATGTATCAGGTTTGACCCTTAACTTCTTTTGAGTCGAATAGTTTCAACGTCATATACCTTGGTTACTGATGGTGTGTACACTACCAGTGTATGGCGTTTTGTACAATAATAGACTTTGAAACAGTCCGCAACTCATTATGTGTAGTTTTATGTCCAATGTACATGTGGTTATACGTTTCATTACTTTAAAGAATCGTGTATTCAAACGATATGAAATAATTAAGGTCGTAGTTATTTTCTCCCATTATGACCGTGTTTTACACAGTAATGAAGTAGTCCTGTCTCGTCTCTGACAGAAACCAAGTCAAGCCACACACACAAGGTGACATTCTTGGTTTCCAGTAATTTGCGGCTTGTGAGAGTCTCAGACTACTTTACACCACGCTGAAATGCCTGTTTCCCGTACCGACGGGCTTTTTGGACTGGGAAAAACTTCCATCTGTCGCAGGCAAGAAAACGATACCCTGTGACGACACATCCCCCGTGACCTTGTCTGTTGTTTTCTGCAACTGACGGTGTAACTGAGCTTGCATTTCTCAAAATGACCTTTAAAATACTTTCCCACTTTCTCTTGATTTTGGCACATCAAGAAAGTTAACACGTGGCGTAAGCTATTTAAAACTCCGTTCACGTAAAATACGTTACGGCCTCCCTCAAATACGTTAAAGGTTGGGGCCCGTGTAAAGTCGGGCAACAAACAATCTTGCTACTCTAAGTTTTACTGTTGTTATGAAATTCATAATTAGTAATAAGTAAAAACTAATGAAAATGTTGTCATACCTACATTGTACTACTAGCTGCTACTACTACTAATAGTAGTAGTAGTAGTAGTAGTAGTAGTAGAAGTTGTAGTAGTAGTAGTAACACCACTAATACTATTATACTAATATTAATTATCTACTACTACTTCAATAATAATGATAATAATAATAATACTAATATAATACTTATAATAATAATAATGATAACAATAATGATAATAATGCTACTAGTACTATTACTACGGTACTTCTCCTGCTACTACAGTTAAAAGTTGCAATTTCGTGTTTCCAATAACTATACTTATATAGACGAGAAACATTCAAAATATAGGATAACTACATGACCTTGCGCTCTGAAAGGATAACACGTCAAGTCATACTGGTGTCCAAAAGAAACGATACAAGAATGATTTATATCTCTGTCCAACCCCATTGTATCTTTAAATCTCACTTTCGGACATTACTGAGTGTAAATTAATTCACATGAATTAAAGGTAGTTGTTAAATTTTCAATAGTATCAATATAACATGAACACACCCTTCCTAAAAGTATGCTCATACTGTCAAACAAACAGTTATTATATCAGTGTATGCTTACATGTATATCAGGTTTGAACCTTAAGTTCTTTTGAGGAGTATAGTAGCAACGTCATATACCTTGTTTATGGATGAGATAACTTAGTCTTTAATGACTATCTTTTGCATCTCCAATTTCTGTTTGTTTTTATTCAACCGTCTCTCAAAATCTTGCTATCGTTTCTTTTGGAAGTCGATATACGCGATACACTACATAATATAAGGATACCAAAGGATTACACTTCCCAGAGATAATGGAATTATGTTTGCCTTCACTAGGTTTTTTTAAATATTTTAATACATGTATAGTTTTTCGACATTGAATTTTATGATAACAAAATAATCATATAGTCTGGCTGTTACAGAAGCAGAATCTGTTAAGTTAAGTGTACGGATCATCAAGTATTTTGAAAGTTATACTCCAGTTCAATGCATTCATCAGAAAACAAAAGGTGGCCGAATTTTGGAATGTTTACGGCAGCTGACTGTGTTCACCGTGTTCTCACAGTGGAACGAGAGTCTGCTGGATAAGAAAAAACTCAGCTATGTGCTATATGATATATACACCAGCAGCACGGCCCCAACACAAACAATCTCTCTCTTCATGAATGACATTTCTTAGTTCTGCAATCTGTCAACACAAACAGGCAGTTACTGCAGTCGACGCTAGTGCAGGGGCTGCTGTGACCGACATGTATTGTTTCTAACCCCCCACCGAGTCCAGAAAAACTCAGACCATATCTTTGCCCGGCTGCAGGAATAAGTCAATTAAAATAACCAGGATTATTCGAACAGTTTCTTTCGAGATTCGTTCTTCAGACATTGCCGTTTAGACGTTCATCAAGTCCCTATACTATAATGTCCTGTTTCCTACTGATATCCCTTTAATTTGTCTGCCAGCATTACACATAATAGTGAGTGATAAGGACATCTGGACTTGACAAACGTCTAATTGCTTTCTATGTGGTTGTTAAAGTACACATATGTCGTGTGCACATCTCTTGAATTCTGACAGTACAGAGGTTGGTTTTATTTACATTTCATGTCCATTTCATTATGCTGACAGTATTAAATACAGTCATACATGTAATTACAAAGCATCAGCTTTGTATACACTGTGACAACTGAAAGTAAATGTTAACTGAAAATATTCTCACGCTAATTATTATTGTAACCCCCATATAACAAGACATTAGCGTTTGAAGAAGAAATGACTCACAGACAATAGTTTCTGAGATGCACTAAACGATTTAGTAAATCAAAAACAAACAATATTAGAAACAACTCTAATCCACAGGATCAATCCATGATATTTCACCAGATCTTATTATTGCTATAAACTGCTAACATGATGATATAGAACTCCATATAGAAGTTGACAATAATAATAAGCATGAATATAACTTGCTGCAACCAATATTTCAAAATTTGCTGGTTGAACTGCTGCTCAGGTGACAGCAACGTCAGCTTTTACAGATTGGACATTCATCTGATATTCAAAACTGTTACGACTTATTATTGGTTGGAAGATTAATTCCTGTTGTGACTCCACTTCCGGTTTCACTGGTTTATTTCACAGTAATTCTGTAATTTCGTTTCCATACATAAAGGAAGCCTCAGATCTACCGGAGTTGGCTCTTGCATGTTGTCCCAATGGTTCCTTGTCACCAAAACAGCCAACCTGCCATCTTAATTTGGTTCTACTATTAAAGTAACTGCAATATAGGTGAAAAATAAATTACTGAGGTCTTGGTGTCAATACCATGATTTTATCATTTTTCGTGAATACCAATTTTACAATTTATCAAATATTCGGCATATTGATTATTCAATCAGTTATCTTGTAGTGCTTCGGACGCTTTATAAATCTTTATTACTTGAAACTGTTGAGTTCATGTCTCTGGCATTTCCAAATTATGACAAAATAAATTTTGTTTCTGGATATCACTTTATAGATGTTCCAGGCCCTTCATTGCTATGTTTTATGTTGCCATGCGATCGTATTCAAATGGCAATTGTGTCAGCTATGAAACTGATCAAATTCGGCTCCCTTTCCTGTTCTTTTCTTACGTGTTTCTATCCCACGTGAAGAAATGTATGGGTGAAAACCTTTATTGACATGAACACATTATATACACCACTGTGTACATAAGTGCTTTACCATAGGTACATAGTTTTAGAAGTTAAAAACACCATTCAATTCGTGAAATAATTAGTTTGTCCCTTTATGTATACCTTGTGTCCAGGTTCAGTACTACGTGTTATTTTTTTCACGTTAAGTAGTTCTGAGTATTCTCCTACTGTGACATACTTGTTGCCATATGCACTGCATGACGTCATCACAACTATGTTGTCCCGGTGCATGCTCTTTCTGGAAGGCTGGCAAAGAGAACGGCACCTTTCACCCGTAACAAATATGCGTTGCTCGTGATCAAAATAGAAAATGGGAAATAGGTTTGTACAAACGAGGTTACAAGGGTTCATGCTAGTCATATATCAGAGGAGTGTCGCCTAGCGGAACAGAAGCAGGGAAATGCTCTAGTTATGAAACTCACAACTCTGAGACAATGAAATACGACGGTAATTTAACCGTTTCAATCACAAGTGCATGGCGCATGCTGTAGAAGAGTAACCCACCTTCGGTCTCTGGCTTTTTGTTTGTTTGGTTGGTTGGTTGGTTGTGAAAGCACAGGCAATGTGAAACACTTTACAATCTGAAGTAAGTTGCACCATTGGAATGGTGTACTGGTGGTTTAGATCTGGAGCTCCTAGAAACCATGGTTGCGACCCAACTGAGAGTCCTAACGATGCTTCTAGGATGTGTGAGATTGTTTAAACGTCCACCATGAGGGTTGTTAAAACAACAAAACTCCGTATTCAGGGTTGCAGCTAGACTAACACTCGGTCTATGAAAACTTATCAATCCACAAAAAGCTGCAGTTTTCATAATTTTATTTTTGAATGAAAATGAGCCTTCTCTCCTCTGCTGTTTGCATAGTGGAATCTAGAAACCTAGACTTGCCTAAATCTTGAAAACATATTATTTTTAAATTTGATTTCACAGTCATGGCGCAGGACTAGGTGGCAGCCAATATAGTTTGGGGAAAACTACTGTAGACGACACGCGATTAAAATAATAAAGAATAAGGTTTTTCCTTTGCATATATTTTCCAATAGCTATTTGAAAAGGATGTGGCAAGGTGGCAAGGTGGCAAGGTCAGGATATGACCTAGGGTTCAGGGGCTCTGGTGTTGAGCCTAGGGCCCCGAGTGGAAGCCAATCCGCGAATGATCAGATGTAAAGCCTGACTTGCCTCAAAGACGTTATTTCAGCATTTTTGCAGAATTCCATCGTATTTCAATCAGACTTCGTTAAACCGATTTCACTCATGAGAATTTGGCACTTGTTAATTGCAGCATTCCTGCATTGTCTGTTTATATTCTCCCTGGTCGTGCCTGTAATGAACAAGGTTACCAGCTCCCAGGCACGTTACTCTGGTGATGAGAAGCCTGTGTATAGCGCCAAACCATCTTGTCCCTGACCTGTCTTGATTCATTTCATTTTGCCATTTGTCGTAATCATTAGTGGGGAATCCGGGAGCCAGGCGGCTATGCAGGTAATGCCACACTAACCGGTAACCTACATCAAAATATCTCCGTCCTAAATCTTGTCAAGATAGATGTGATTGTCTGGAGTGGTAACACACTTCTCTCAGTCGGTTCATGATGTACGAGGCTAGAGACCTTGTCTTTCTGGTGGACAACATTGCAGGGCATGCAATGTCACATTCTGGTTTACCACTGGTGTTATGTACAACCAACAGATATGAAGTACATGTTTACGCGCGTGTTTATACACCTCTTTAAAAGTTAAGCACCATTTAAATATATCCGTTTTCTAAAACATTAATTGATGTTGGAATTAAAATTAGTAGAAAAAAGTTGTTACTCTAAGTCAAGTGGACTATCCTTTTGCTGTCAGTTTTTCCTTTTATTAATCTTCTTTCATTGTCTGTCGCATTTTCGGGATATGCATGCTTCTTGCACAGTCCATATAGTTGAGATACTGCCAAGGCCCTCTACAATATAACTCACCCATTCACTCACTTCAGTTACTTGGTTAACGTAATGTAAATACACTTATTAATTTCATTACACATACTAATGATACATATGTATATGAACGTTTCAACCATCCGTACGCCAATCGCTATAAAGACTCTAAATTTTGGCTTTCTATCTATCCGTTCATCCTTCCATCCAAATCTCAATATCAAGTTATTGACATCCATCCGTCTATCCGTCAAATCATTTATCCATCCAACTATCCTTCCACCTATCTTGATCTACCTACCCATCTGTCCACCAACAGGCCTAGATCCAACCTCACTACCCTCTTCAGCTTGTCAATTATGATATGTCGGCACCACATGAACCCCCATCACTACTTCCATTCATCCAACCATCCATCCATCCATCCAACCTGTTCTGCATTTAATCATCCAAATACCAATAATTCCATTCTTCCATCCATCCATCTATGCACGACGTGACCCGTTCAAAGGTTAGATTGTCAAGTGAACTACCCACTTAAACATATATGTAATCCTGGTCGTAACCACTTGACGTCGTGACGGTCATACGTTTATTGTCCAGCCAGCTGGGCAGTGGTCAAGAAGACCTGACTTATGACAAACAGTCAGGTGTAGAGAGACTGGGTCATGATGTTTTGGAAAGTGAGTAAAGATGGGCAACATCTTTTTAGTCCAAGTTGATTTCAACATTTTAGAAAGTACCCAAGTCTCAATAAACGCACTGAAAAGTGAGTGTGAGTTTTACGAGGTTTTCGGCAATCTTTAAGCCACATCACCACGGCATCACCAACATCACGTCGGTGTCGGGGCTCCTGTATCTCTGGGCTCAAAGAGAGGTGTCCGGGCGGGACTCGAACAACAACCGCCAACGCTGGCAGATTGCGGAGCCGACGAGCTACACACTGTGCTATCAAGCACCCCCACACTGAAAAGAATTCATTATTTTGACCATGGAAATTAGTCAAACTGATGGTCTCTGAGTCGACAATCCTTTTAATCATTTCTGTTCATGTTGTATTTCGTTTTTTAATCATTTTGACAATAGATTAATCACCTCCTTCGTCAACATTTGACAAAATTGTCAGTAAACTCCGATGAGCGTATTGAATAAAACACACGACATGTTATTTGTATGCACAGTTACAACCAAGTCATCACATGGCAAAACACAACATGATCATAACCTCACATAACTCCAACACATACATGTATACAATAACACATACTTAATGCATTGCATCATTCTTCAGCATATTTTAATTATGACTGATAAACTATACAGACCTGCACATATCCTGCCGGGCAAAAGAAACGATGCCAAATGATTTCAGTTGTTTTCATTACGTCTTTCTGTCATAGCTGATCAAAAGGATGCTAGGATTTCAATGAGTGTAATTTGATTGACATCATATCGTTAAAACTTCCTAATATTGAAGGGATATTTCTTGCATATCCAATGCAATTGTGAATTTATTCAGTAGTCTCTCAAACTCTTGATATCGTTTCTTTTGCCCGGTAGTGTGCAATGAAAACACGCTTGACTCGCTCCACATCTCTTGAGTATAAGGACGAGACTTTGAAAACGGTTACACTAAAATAACGTTTGACAGGAATAATTACCATCCGTCACTCCAAGGCAAGAGCAGCTAAAAGTACAAACCGTCAAAAAATATGTGAAACATTGCAGCAGCCTTTATTCACATTCCCATCCCTCAAACAGGTGATGAACACTCCTGATGTTTCCGGTTGACTGCATTTTAAAGCACTGCGTCGCATTTCTCTTAGACATCTTCGTATGCACGTTGTTGCTGGGCTTTCGCAATGAATATGTTCTCTAATGATAGTCGTTTCATGCCACAGAGGTGTATACCTTCGTCCGTGAAGGACCTGCCCTACAAATCGAAGTACTGGGTTCTAATTTCCGGCATACATCTGCAACAGCCAGTCTTGCAGTGACGATCTAGCTCAAACGCTGTTTTGTCAAGCTATGAGCTTTCGCTCGCCAGTGACAGTAATGCCTGCAGCTTTACCACATCAAAAACTCTACAGTGGGGAACCAATGTTTCTTAGCTATTGCAAGAGCAGAAGTCGCTGGTCTAACAGGACTATTGCTAGTTTTGCACAAGTCTCTGAGGAAGTTCATAGTTTCTAACATTTTATTGAAATATTTAAAAATATCGTCTACAAACAAAATATCTTCTCAGAGTCTGCCGTCCTCAGATGCGGTGTTATCGAGATTTGCTAAATTGTATTGCACAGGACGCTGAACATATGGTGAATATATAGTACAGCCTTGGAGCATGGCTAGACTATTGAACTTGAACGAGATTGCCAAGCATACCTTTCATAACCCTATTTTTCTTTGGAAACCTAATAAAAAATATATAAATACAATTTTACAAATAAATAAATAAATAAGCGTTTATAATAAATAAATAAATAGGGACAATTAAGACGTTTTTTATTCCTTTGCTGTTTAGATATTCTTAAATTTATTCCAATACTTGTATGTTTCAATTGATTTCACACCAACGTAATCCAAATCAGTTTCGTATGCTTCACTCTTCATACATAATGGAATATGGTATAATTCAACTTACTATTCATACAGGAATTTACCAAAGTACATTGCCTGGTCTCTGTATGAACCTAACATATAAATTACTACGTATATTGGTGCTCTTGGTGCCACTTCGCCACTTCTAAGAATCATTGTCAACAGGGATGATCAGGTAGCAGAGAAGATCATATTCTGCAAAATCCTGTGGTAATATTCAACTGAAACTAGGTTGCGACCTGTAGCGACCAATGACACGCTGATGGCTGAATCGATATCTGATGACGTTGAGGCAATACATTCATTTACGTGTTGAACGTTTTATCGATATTCAGCTGGAACAAATTATAACTAATACTTGTTGAATGTTTATATTCAGTTGTATGTCATAGACGGCTGTATAGACTTGATTCAAGACGCCGCAGGGGGCTCGGTATGTTTCTCTACAGTGGTATATTAATATTTCTACATACAGTGACCATATGGTTGGCAGCCATATTGTGGTATCACCCTTGGCTCGTCGGTCCCAACCGTAGCTTTCATCGCGTCAAAATCATCCAGCTGACCATTGGTGATGCAGGCTTTCTGCCTGCACTGAACCTGCGAAAGTGGCAATATGGCTGAAAGATTGCTGAGTCCCACTGTAAATCCAATCAACTAACCAACTTTCTTTAAGACCTTTTACAGGGAGGAGATGATATGGGCATTGGGTCTAACGTCTATGACCAACTGGTACAAATCTAATGGCTGTCAACAATTAATGTTTAGTTTCATCATTGTAATTTGTGTGTTAGAGTTTTTAATAGCTCTTTATCAATGTGATTGTGTCGCTCTGTGCCTGCCGACACGAGGTGCGTGCTTGTCTGTGTCCTTCCCTGCCTTTCCTGGACGATTAGCTGTCACACACCCTTCTCAACTACTGCAGGTGGCTTGCCATGTGTTCACACCGGAAGTTGCGCTTTCCTGCTGTTTTTTCTCTGATTCACCCTCGATCTGTCCAATCGTAGCTACTCGTCCCTTTCCGTGACTGGGCAGAGGACTCGTATGCCTTTCGTCGCCATTTTGATAAGACCCACCTCAGTCCAGCGCAAAGCGATTACAAGAAGAAACTGGTTTGAAAACCACAGTAGGGAAAGATAACTCTGAAGTGTTGCTGTTTTGCGCCTTCGTATAAAACTATTCTGAGAAAGCGATGTTGTTAAGTAATTTTTATACTACCCAAATCATAAAAGATACAGATAAACACAGTTGTATTACAAATCACCATCCATACAAACTAGTAAAAATAGAACTATTTGGCTGTATCACTTCTAAACGTGCGCCCCGAATTTGTTTGATTACACTCGGCTTAATCCGTAAAGGCCTATATAAAATCGGACGCCACCCATTCCAATTTTCATTGCTCCGCCATTAGTAATCTTTCTCGCATGTCGGCTCACGAGAGGCATACGAGTCCTCTGCTCGCTCACGGAAAGAGACGAGTAGCTACGATTGTCAATCTGTCTTCATTATGCTGAAAATCATTCAAACAATGTCCTTTGGCAAAGTACAATATCTTCATACATCCCCAACTTCAATAGATAGAAGCTTTAACCTCAATTTAAACTTTAATGTGAAAGAACTTTATGCAATGTCATTTTTTTCTAATTTCACCTTAATAAACTGATCAATATGCAAATTTAACACATATCAAATACCAATAAGTCCATTTAGAATTTAGGGGAAAAGACAAACGAATTTCTAGGTGTAAATCTCAAATTATGTCACAAGGATGCCTTTACTAAAACAGTTCTGTAATACGGCAATACAAACTGCTATAATGGTTTTTATTCCAATATTTTAAGTTGGTTAAGTGCATGGCTTCATACTACGAATACACAAAAGCCTTCTATGTATCAGTAACACTGGAATATTCAAGTAAGCCAAACCCTGAATTTCAAGGGGCGACGTTCAAATGTTCTAAGCAACATTGGCAGATCATTTACAACCCGCTGTTCGTTTCAGTGTTACCGGATTTCAGTGAAAAGAGATTAAATATAACAGTTTTATGCGTACTCGATACGTGAATGGTCGGGTGACGTTTGCGGGACGGCGAACACGCAATACACTCAGCGCATAACAAAGAAAGTAGTCGAGGGATCTTGTACACTGTCGCACTAACCTTTTAACAATGTGACAGTTTGGGGTAGACCATAGGACGAGTCCTTCACTTGTAAAGTGTCTCAGAGCCGTAGGTTGATTCTTCAATTGAAACATGGTGCAAGAATGTCTTATTACTGTTACAAGAATTAACACTTTTACGGCCACCGTCAACACTTTGGAGAAGACCTTTACACTTTTTTGTACTTGCAGTTGCACCTTCGTCCCTCGGCATGACTCTGGAATTTTTAAAGAAGCCTACGTCAGTCTAGCTTAAGATATTCAAGTCTAGGCTTGTCGGTGGGATTGTGGACTACAGAAGCCAGTCTCTTATAGAAGCAAGAACACTAAAATTTAACATTTCATAGATGAGTACTTTAGTCAAATTCCACCGTCATTTATTTAATTACACATGTCAGTCATGTCTTTAAACGTCACTTTCTTCAAGAGAAATTGTATAGGATTGTATATATTTCCATGTGCAATTTGAGACTTGAACGTTTGGAACTTATCTGGTGCAACTGTACCAGCTTAAAGCCCTGACCAAACGTAAGTATATCAACGGTGTCTCGAGTCATTACAAGTGGAAGCTGTTTGCATTGTTCTTCTATGAACCAGTATCTGAGTTTGGCTTAAAACTGACACATACTCTGAAAACCAGTCCAAAAAGGTTCACGACTAATAGGCATTTGCAGTTTTCAGTAGCAGAGCTTCTGTTTGATATGCACTTGTCCTATTTCGTATGCCATCACACTGTAAGAGCTGTGTCTATTTTATAAACTGCGATTTGTTGAAATGAACGTTCAACCAATGGTTATATTGGCTCAACTGAAATCTGTCAAGGTGATTTTGATTGCAGACGGACAGACAGACATTTTATTCAGTTAACAAGGCCACACGACTTATTTGACAGTGTATATTTGACGCGTGCATATACGTATAATAAATATATATTAAAAGAAGCAACGTGTCCGTTACATTTAAACAGGCAGACATCGTTTGAAAACAATTACTAAATCTTACACTAAATGTGGGTTACAAGTAGACATAAGCTGATGGAATTTGAAATTTGTGGGGAAGGTATGATAATAACCAGGAATAGTTTGCTTCTACTCACAGCATATTATGGACATACCAACAAAAAGTGGTAGTCGTCTTGCATAAATCCTAATGTACACTGGTAACCAATACATACACGTTCATCAACTGAGGAATTATATCTTTTCTGGACAGCATTGAGCTTGTGAGGGAAGCATCTAAACCGTACACAGAGTAGATCTGCTTCACCCTGCAAAGTGGTAATATATTTTACAGTATGGATTTAGATGAAGGATATTTTTAAGAAATTCAGAGGATTGCAAGATGCAACCTATTTTCAGTTGAAGGTTTCTTTTCGGTTCAATCATCCAACACATCATTGCCATGGTACAACACCAAAATGTGACAAATGCTGACTTATTATTCAAAACGCTATGCAGAAAACTAATGTCAGTTCTCAACACCACATGATGGTTTCATAAACAGATGCTAGACATCACCTCTGAACACTTCCTAACCTTATGTGACACAGGTTTGTTTACATACACAACGCAACTTTAAGATATTGTCAACAGAACTGGGTTAGGCTATACGTCACCTGAGGCAGGTTTCACAACGCCAGAGTAAGCGCGGGGACATTAACATTCTGACTGAAGTTAACTTTCAGCTGTATATTCTAAGCCAATTTTGTAGGTCCGTTACGTCACTAGAGGGGCAAGGAGTGTGTACCACACTGGGTGATACCAACGGAGGGATGACACCTGAATTATTATCTCTAAATTCGGGTAATTTAAGAATTTAAGGGCGAACCTTGTTTTATTGTCTGTATTTTTTCTTTTTTTTGTCTAAATATTGATCCGTTAGAGTATCTAGGGATCTTGGTTGGGGGTGACACCATGAGCTCTACACCGGGTGACGCCATGAGCTTCACACAGGACGACGCCATGAGCTCTACACCTGGTGACACCATGAACTCCCCAACGGGTGACGCCATGAACTCCCCACCAGGTGACACCATAAACTCCATACCGGGTGACACCATGAGCCCCATACCAGGTGACATCATGAACTCCACACCGGTTGACGTCATGGGCTACCCACCAGGTGACACCATGAACTCAATACCGGGTGACACCATGAGCTCCACATCAGGTGACGCCATGAGCTCCCCACCGCACGACACCATGAGCTCCACACTGGGTGACGCCATGAGCTCCACACCAGGTAACACCATGAACTCCATACCGGGTGACACCATGAACTCCCCAACGGGTGACGCCATGATCTCCACACCAGGTGACGTCATGAGCTCCATACCGGGTGACACCATGAGCTCCACACCGGGTGACACCATGAGCTCCACACCAGATGACGTCATGAGCTCCATACCGGGTGACACCATGAGCTCCACACCGGACGACGACATGAGCTCCACACCGGGTGACATCATGAGCTCCATACCGGGTGACCACATGAGCTCCATACCGGGTGACACCCTGAGCTCCCCACCGGACGACGCCATTAGCTCCACACCGGGTGACAGCATTAGCTCCATACCGGATGACGCCATGATCTCCAAACCAGGTGACACCATGATATCCACATTGGGTGACACCATGGTCTCAACACCGGGTGACACCATGAGCTCCACACTGGGTACACCATGATCTCCAAACCTGGTAACGCCATGTTTTCCACACCGGGTGACACCATGATCTCCATACTGGGTGACACTATGCTCTCCAAACCTGGTGACGCCATGATCTCCATACCGGGTGACACCATGAGCTCCATGCCAGGTGACACCATGATCTCCACACCGAGTGACACCATGATCTCCACACCAGGTGACACCATGAGCTCCATACCAGGTGAGCCATGAGCTACACACCGAATGAAACCATGAGCTACACACCGGGTGACACCATGAGGTCCATACCGGGTCACACCAGACCTCGTGACGCACTGTTATAAATGCTGAACAGTTTGTTTTTCAGTATACTATTGAACTCCATGTCCACTTTTTGGGTGACGAGGTGTTCTGATAGTATTAACATATGGCAACAGTAAGTGTTTGGAAATTAATTTGACTTGAGATTATATTTTACGTTGCAAGGGCAATATTTCAGTCATAATGCATGGCGATGTGCAAGGTGCAGGAAGAGGGAAATGATATATGAGAAAAGACATCTATAGAAACAAAGGACATCAAAAGGCTTTGAGTCGCCTTGTACGACAAGCATTTGGTTACATGGGTCCTATTCTAGGAGAGACCTCGCCACCCCCTGGAAAGCCCACAAGATTTTAAGACCACCATATCAAATCTTGCAAGTCAACTAATTTCGATCATATGGCATCGTATACGAATCAACAATACTTTCCAATAACCTATTGTGAGTCCGTATCATTGCTTAAAATTAAAACTTGGATCTGTATAATATATATACAGATATACCAAAGGAGGGGAAACCAAAGCTTTACAGCTTTATATGAAAGATTACCCGATGAAAGGTCTTAAAACCTCTTTTCTATTGCCGGATCCGAGATGAGATGTTACCAAGAGATTCAATAATTCCTTGTATGCAATTTATTAAAATCCTTATTACCAATATAATAAATTAAACGTTAACAATTGTCGTTGATCATAAGTCGTACAGTAAACCGCCAAACCGACCATATTTTACACATCCATGAACCGTACTCTAAACATGTTTTCCCGCAAAAGAAAGCTTTAATTCACATTGCTTTCACATTCCAAAGCCGGTATCTCAAGAAACTTCCCGTCTTGCTCAATGATTTATTTATCTTCACTTTTACTTTATGAAATCTAATCTGGTCCTACTGTTTTTGGTGATGACATTTCCCCATCCCGGGTCAGCCTGCCCACTGAATGTGTGTCACAGCGGATGCCGATGGTCTCGCAAAGTGGGCCAACAGAGCCTGAAGTCGTAAGATGATAACTGAAAATCGAGCTCCTTGCTCTCCGAGGGGCACGACAAACACGGGAAGAAGAATTTTCAAGTTTACAGAAAAGATGTGGGTGGAAATTGTCCATGACGTTTGTCCGAGTTTGGACCGGAAAATGTAATGTTTTAAATACTCTGGAGCCAGAGAATGTTCATCTCTCAGCTCGTTGCCTCGTTAACCTCCCCCTTCCCATCTCTATTACTTCCTTTCGCGGTATTCCCGTGCCCCCATGTCCCCACTTACGACCTTTGTTATACCCGCCCAGAGCCCCCTCTGTTTCATTAAGACACACCTTCTAATCACATAACATGACATTTGCCATGTACATTTTTCATTTTCTGTCAGATAATAAATTTCTCCCACGAAGCCAGCTTGCATGAATTAGAAGGACGATCTCAAGACATTTGACAGAGGACAAATCAGTTTGAATCTGCGTTGATAGTGTTTCATTGGTATTTAGAAGTACATGTACTCAAGTTGTTGTTACAACCCCCCCCCCCCTTTCCCTCTGTGTATCATTATTGTTATAGATTCCCTCCTTGGGATCATTAACTGTTACAGACTTCATTCTGATTACAATCTCTGTTGTTTTTTTCATTTACTGGTTTCACTCTGGGGTGTATATATGTTCATCATAAACCCCTTCACTGGAGTATATCTGGAGTGTGCACGTTAAACTTGTTAACCTCTCTCTCCCTTCAGTGTCAAATGCTTGCAAACGATGTTATGATCTACATCCAAACGTAGCGTGTATGTAAAATATAAAAATAAGAGAAGTATAAAACCATAAACTATGTGTTATCAATTTGCTTTGATACTTTAAACCCTTCGACGTATAAGGTTCTTTTAAAAAGTTTGACAATTTCCAAGCTTTATCGCGACACGCCAGGTCTAATCATTTCTGTCACATTTAAATTGATGACATATGTATCAAGTCGAAAGGATTCTCGATAAAAAAAAAACACTACAAATATTTGTCTAGTGTTAATAACGAAGCACTTTGCAAGCTAAATAGGGCATACCATATTGACAAAACTCTGAGACCTCAATTCTGGACTCTGGAACATACACTGCATCTCTCGTTTTGAAACATTACAGTAAACTGCAGATAGAACAACTATAAGCCAAATCTGAACGGTTTTGCATTGATTACAGTGGTGAAGATATATATAGTAAGGTAAAAAGACACATAAAAGCATTCTGGACTAACAGGTTCCTAGGATATACCAATAATGAATTGCCAATGAGAAAGATGGAGCTATCCTTCTTATTCTAAGATGTCCAACTGATAAATAACATTTGGGAATCAACTTGTCAGCCATTTCGAATATTATGTTTTATATATGTGAATACACAGCTGATACGATATACATATACAATAACAATTCTAAACTGCAACATAAGGTAATACGGAAATGGTATGTTTATTTCAACAGTGATGATTAAGATGTGTTTTAAATGCCTTTCACAGAACTATATTCCTCCTAACTGAGTTTGAGATACCCCCTAACAGACTGGATATCGAGGGAATGGTGCCATGCGGTTCCCAGCCCGTGGGGTCAGGTGGTAGGGTTGTGTGCCAAAGGCAATTTCCTTATTAAAATTCCTTCTATAAACCATCCCACTCCTCCGAGATGCTGGTCAAACCACAGGTGTCTTTCATTCTTGGCTCCTGTAGTACTGCCTCGTATACAACGATGTATGTCACTTCGGTCGTACGACATCCGTCTATAAATATCCATTCTAGTTCCTACATCAATTCGAATAACATTTGTCAGTGACCGGGGTGGCGCCAGGAAATGCCCGACGGGGTGGCTGAGGACCCCGACAAGGGGTCTGAAATCTCGGACAAATAGACACATGTTCAAATAACACAATAAAATATGGACATTTTCTCTAAAATTTTCCCCGACGAATTGCTTTACCCCCCCCCCTCCAAAACACACACGCACACACACGCACACACACAAACACGCCC
>JAUELE010027305.1:0-16334 GCA_031471655.1 Diodora aspera
ACCAAACACAAGCAGGTTCTAACAAATAATGGCTCACATAATAACGCCATATAAAAACCACTACAACTGCATGATAACTTTCAAAAGTGTAAGCCCTTGCGTGTTTTGGTACATAGTAGCCTAGTTACGCCACTGGTATGGATGTATGGATGGATGGTTGTGTGTGTGTGAGTGGGTGAGGGTGTGTGTATGTATGTATGTATGGGTGCGTGTATGTGTGTGTATGTATGTATGGGTGCGTGTATGTGTGTGTATGTATGTATGTATGGATGATGGATGTGTGTGTGTGTGAGTGGTTGAGGGTGTATGTATGTATGGGTGCGTGTATGTGTGTGTATGTATGTATGTGTATGAGGGTGCATGCGGGTGTGTGTATGTATGTATGTATTTTATGTGTGTGCGTTCATGTATGTATGTATTGTATGTGTATGTGTGTGCGGCGCGTTCATGACTGTATCTATTGCATTGTATGTGTATGTATGTGTGTTCATGTCTGTATGTATTGTATTGTGTGTGTATGTGTGTGCGTGCGTGTTCATGGACGTAGGTATGTCATTCGTACGTATGCTTGTATTCAAGCTATAATGTGTGGTTAGAAGCTACAAACATCTGGACTGGTAAACAGAACATTGCCCCTTATGTATCCTCGTGTACATCTCAAATGTCTGGAAGAGACACCCATGTACCTCACATGTCCAGACAAACCATGATTCGGAGCCACATGCGGCTCTCTTTGGCATCGTCGGTTCTGAAGTGAATGGCACTTGATTCTCACATTAAACACGTTAAGCTATCCCTATAAAGTACAGTTTTATCAGTTAGTCGATGGATTACAATTCCATGCATAAATATTGATCATCAGTCTATGAGATAGATGACCACGTTACACAGCTGGAATGATGTCCACCGCTAATTATTCGTTATCAGAAATAGATTGTAACGATTAGATTGTACCCCAAAATGACCAAATCGCATGACGTCTGCAACATCACATTGGTAAAGAACTAAAGTAGCAGACAAATATTTGGGTTCGAGAACAAAAGGCTTGAATTTCTCAGGCCTAGACATGCACGGAAATTGAACCTAGCAAAGTCTGGTTATCTTAACGAACCAGTTGGTAGGCACCTCTTTGTCTGATGTGCTTCTTTGGTGTCCCTTGGGGAAGGTTAAAGGTGTGTTCGCTATCGTATTTGGAGAGTACCTATGTCAAGTGCGTGTTTGTGTTGGTGCCTGTGTGGATCTCGTGTTCTGGAAGACCCTTGTTAACATACAGGTCACTGAAAGTCCAAGAGAAAAATCCAGTCCATATTCTGATGTAAATGTTGGAGTGACACAATGAAAATAAATGTTGTCGTATGGTCAAATATACCATATTTCTGGTCGACTACCTACAAATATTGTTCCCTCTACATATATTGTTCCTCAGTAGGCATCTTAAAAATCATTACTCCAAGTACCATTGAGAACCATTTTCACCCCCCTCTCCGCACGCCCCCGTGACATTAACTCTTGTTATTGACAAGATCACAGGGCAGCTGTTTCCGTTGTTTCTTCCCCTCAGAGTGATTATTTCGCCTTGTTGTCACTCGTTTACCGAGATGGACTTCAGAACATTCAGTGAAGTGTTGATATCGACAACCTTGATGAAATTGCATCTTGTAGTTGACACCGAGCAAAAACTTCTTTCAGCATGCAACAGCGAGAAACATTCATGTCACGATTTCGTTAAACAAGATAGGACGTCACGTCAACAAAAACGTAAATGTTACACACAGTGAATCCAGCGGGAGTTAACTCTATAGCCACTTGGAGAGAGTTATGTCCCTTACATTGCAGCAGACAGTCACACCAGGCAGTGGCGGATCCAGGCATGGGCGCGCCGGGCGCGCGCCCTCCCTATCTTTGCATAATTTTAGGTGTATTTATCATGAGAATGACATTTCTTGAAACGGATACCATGAATGTTATCAATACTATCACTTTAATGTAGAGACCATGCACGCACGTGCATTCATATACATGTAATGTACTTAATTTCTTGTATCATGTTTTGATTGTTATAGCCTTGGATATAGACCTCTTTCTGCGCCCCCCCCTAACCCCAAATCCTTGATGCGGCCCTGTATATGCCCTGGATTTTGAGGTTTGTATTTAATGTGACTTTCGACAATCTTTCAGCTATATAATGACCTAGTTATCTATATCACGTCGATATCAGGGCCATCTTCAGGCTGAAAGAGAGGTCCCGGGCGGGATTCGAACCCACAACCGCCAAGGCTGGCAGATTACTGGGCCGACACGCTGACCACTACCCTATCTTGCGCCTCACATCAAGAAGTAGGGAGGGGAGGGCGTATAGAAAACTGGCTTTAGTTCCAGGCCACAACTGCGCATTCGCTGAGTTGTAGAGCATAGCGAATGCGCAGTGGTGGCCCAGCACCAAGCTAATGACGTCACCAAATGTGTTCGTATTTTTACTGCAGCCAATCAATGGAGGTCAGTATGACTTGCACTTGATAAAGTGTAGTTTATGGTCCAAAATGCTATCGTTATAATTGCGAAATAGTTTTTGTTGTAAAAAGACCGAATTGAACCTAAATATGGCTTTTGTTTGGTGTTTGAGATGCAACTTTGATTATGTCCCTTTAAATTCTATGCGTTCTTGAACTGTCAACCAATGCAGGACACTCAGTACAGGTGTTATGCACTACTCAGCATTTGATAGGGGTATTGGATATTTTGCCAATTATTGGCAGAGAATGATTACATGTATAAATGCCAATCAAATTGGTTTACACAATCAATTTACGTGTAATGAAATGCCCATGGCTGTCACGTGCATCAAAAATAACAAATTGCACGTGCACAACGTACACTTTGAAAGAAGTGTCAGTTGTCGTTGAAAGCAACCACAGTTGACGGTCTGCAGTGCTAAAAGTTTCGGTTTCTTTATGGTTTATGTGAAACGTTATGCAAGGGCAACCCCAAAGACGGCGTTTGAGTAATGAAAACATGACGAGAGAGGGTAGGAATGCTGGAGGAAGGTGCTACACATGAACAGGTTGAAAAAACTTTTAATGTGTCACAGAGCGTGGTTTCCGGTATGTGGCACCGTTAACAAACCAATGGACGTGTAGCCCGACAACATGGAGGAGGTCGGGAAAGGGCAACTGTAGTTGCTGATAATCGAATTTTGGTCCTTCAGGCAAGACGTGATCCACTGCAAACTGCAACGCACCTGCGAAATGAATTGTAGAACGCTTGTGCGTCGATCTGTCTTCATGAGGCTGGATTGAGGTCTTAAACCCGACATCTTGCTCAAGAGCTAGTGGGCAAACTAACATGTGACATGGACCCTGAATAACTGGAGGCCAGTGATCTTCACTGACGAGTCTCGTTTCTACTTGGATCACACACAGACTGAAGAGCAATGACATGGGGACGTGTTGGAGAAGGATTCAACAGGCAACATATCGCCAAACATGGTCAGGGGTCAGTTATGGTCTGGGGCGGCATATCCATGGACGGAAAAACAACCCTGCATTAGGCAGGGATTCTGACCGGAGTTTGGTACAAAGATGAGATCCTTGATCCCGTTGTCAGACCATTCGCAAGTGTCATTGGCCCACGGTTTATTCTCGTCCACACCGTGCAAGGGTAGTCTCAGATTACCTGGAGCAGTAGAGACTGGAATGGCCTGCCCACTCCCCAGACCTCAATCCAATTGAGCATGTGTGGGACATGTTAGGACGTGCAGTTTCAGCATGAGTTGTACAACCACGGGTGCTGGACGCGCTTCAGGCAGCCTTGGAAGAGGAGTGGCAGCAACTTCCACAAATACAGGTTCGTCGGCTGATAATGGGTCATGGATCACCGTTGTCTGCATGTTGTTAATGCACTGGGATACCACACACGTTACTGACACTCCTTCATGGTCATCTAATTCACTTTAACTGGTTTTGACAGATCTCGTTGCAATTCATCAGTATGACCAAAATGATTTTTTCCTGACATAATCTCCTTTTCTTTTACGGTTTAATGCATGTTTAAGCTTGATGTAAAAGGCGTGTGATTCCTTTGTAGGCCTAATTGTTTCCACAACTATATTGACGTCCAAAAGAAAGTATACCAAATGATTTCAATTATTTTGCCTTACGCCTTTATGCCATAGTTGATCAACTGGATGCTTGGATTTCGGTGAGTGTAATTTGATTGACATCATCTCATTGATACACCTTCCAAGTCTTGAAGGGATATCTCATGTATATTCAACGCATTTGTGAATTTATTCAGTTGTCTCTCAAAATCTTGGTAAACTTTCTTTTGGACGTCAGTATAGTTCAACAATTGAAGATAAGACCTAGCAGCTATTTAACAACACGAGAAATCCATGTGCTAAAAGAAGGCAACGATGCAAGAATTTGTCTTTCCATTTCCAACTCACCATATTTCAATTCCAAGATTATGCATCCTTAATGTCTGTGTGTCGTCTCAATTGCTGTGATATGCAGAAGTTAATGAATATCTTTAGTTCGTGTAATAGTATGTATATAAATCATTAAAAAATCTCAATTCATTCATTCAAAATATTTGTTAATCAATTCACTTCAGTTAATTATCTCATTGATTTAATGCATTCAGTCACAGCTTAAATTTATTCTGTGAATATTTAAGTCCATCCAATCAAAAGTCAGTTACTTTGATCAACATTTATATAATCAAGTTGAATGTTGTTAAATTTCGCTCTGCTTTTATTTATGTGTGTGCATGTATGATCGAAACTCGTTGTATAAGTTCAAGAATATAAAGCGGACGATTAAAGTTGGATACGTGTTCCCCAGCAGGACAAACGTTTGGAGAATGTTGTGTTAAATAAATACTAGTAACATATACTGTAGAGTAGACATTATAAAAGTGTTTGCGTCAATAACTAACGTCGTAACCCCTTAATCTTGGCAGATTGAAAAGGATTCAGTTTGCATTTTTTAATAGACTCCTTACAGTGCCAATACAAAGCGATTCCGAACAGTCCGAGTAAAACATGATTCGTCGCGGCACGGAGATTACTAAATAGCTGGATAAAAATAGTGACACGTCACAGGTTATGCCGAATGCAGATCGGATGTTTTTAAACTCTTGCATACGATCGAGAAAATTGTTGAGAGCATCGGTAATTTTTTTCACGTTGTAACAGATTATCCATGATCACTTGTTGCGTGCATGACAGGCTGTTCAAAATATATACATGTACATCATTCACAATAACCGATATGAAGTAGAACGAAACGATGTACACAACAAGATTGCTGAGACAGTTTGCGAACGCTTTAAAGGAATATTTTACAGGGGAGGAATTTAATATTTTATTTGTATTAGAGAGTAGGCAAACGCATTAAACATGCCATATGTTTTATGCATCAGTCGTGGTATGTACATATTTTTGTGTATATTTATCGATCCCAAAGTTATTTTGCAAAAAGAACACATTGCATTTGACCAGGTATCCAACTTTAAGTTAACATTTCTTTGATAACGAAATTAATAAATAAAAACAGATCCACATTTAAATCGAGGAAAAACTTCGTTAATATGGGCTAGAAATTGTTAGGTCTTCACCTAAATTCATATATTTAAATAAAGTTCAAAGTGCATTTGGCCATGGATAAGTTGGACCATGCAGTATTTCATTTTAAAGTCTGATTATGCTAGATCTAATAAGGTACATGTATATTGAATTAAAGACCAAATTGGCGGTGTTAATGTTGTTCAGTGGTGGGAGTCTTGTTTGTAGAAGTCGTGTCGATTTCGCTGGTTGATGTGACAACTTTATCAGCTGGGCGAAATTGACCGGGCGCGAGGCGGTAAAAATAACGTTTTCGTGCGAGATAAAGTGATATTTCACCGATATCTGCCACACTCTGGAGTACACATATCAAGAGACGATTAGTTCCTACAAATGTAACTTAGTTCTTGTATAATCTTCCTATTGCTCGCAAGATATATAGATACAGGAAACACTAGAAATTGGCTCTTATACGGTGTTTATATACATGTACTTATATTTGTTCTTAAAGACGGGACTCTGCGATGTTGGTTCAAAAAGGTTCGAAAGCCAGTAAAAGTCAGAAATATTTTATTTTAAGATGAGAAATAACTTCTTAAAGGTATGCTGAGAGAGAAAGAGAGAGAGAGAGAGGGAGAGAGAGAGAGAATATAATTATTTTGGTGGTCGACATATAGAATAGGAAAACTCCCAAACATCCACGTTTTCAGTTAGGAAAACTCCCAAACATCCACGTTTTCAGTTTGGGTTAAGTTTTATTTTCAAATGCAAATATCTGTTTCCTAACACCCAAAGGTTTTTTTGAAAACATCTTATCCCTTAAAATCATTTCCGTGTCCATTTATAATTGATTATATTGGCTGTCGTGTTCTTAAAGATTGGGCGCAATGTTCCGTATGTAATAAGCTATTATCCTACCAGCTAATCAAAGAGTTACCCTACTTGACATGATCTGCGGGTAATTGACCTGATGAGTGGCATTTGACATTGTTTGTTCAGGATCACCTGATTCACGTTGTGTCCATAGCAACACCCGGTTTCCAGGGACAACGAACACCCCGCGAAAAATGTGTTTATTAAAATGCAACACCCGTGCGGTCTGGGCCCACCCGTGTGGAGCCGACGGATCACCCAAAACGCTTAGAATACAACTACTTATAAGATAATGCATCTGTCAACGACTTCGGTTTGTCTAGTGTCAGCATGACATTGATAGGGGAGCGGATGATAACATGAATTAGGACATCGTTTCCAGCAAACAACGCATATATATTTTACTCTATAGACAATGGAGAGTTATAATTATCTTGAGCATTGCGAAATTGTGGATTTTAACATGTAATTTGTTAAATTTAGTATTAAAATATGGCAGTTATGGTTCCAATTGGACATTAGTTTGATTTGGCAAAGAATGGCATAAACCAATTAAATCGTACATGCATGACGTCTTTAGAGTGATTTATAAGCGTTATTTATTTGGATGTTTAAAGAAGCAATTTTGAAAACAGGCTCACCCGCATAAATCCAAATAAGAAATCAAAACATATTGGCGAGTTCTCGTCATATTTTATTTTCGAAAGAAACATCGTGACAAAACATCAATAACAGTTCTTGAAACAACCGCGTGCTAGAGAAATCGAGATCCAGAAGAAGAGGATCATGGTTAAGCAAAGTTGTGTCAAACACTTTAGCGGTGGTAAGATAACTCACTCTCTATGTTTAATATACACATTTGCTATTTTGCCAGGTCATTGTACTCTCACACAGTGGCTCCTCATTAGCCTCACATTGTGACTGTGGAAATAGCTCATTATCATAAACAATTCTTCTGAAAATAGAAGCGAGTTGTCATCCTAGATTGCGCAAACGTTTGTATTGTAAACATTGTCATCTATCTAGCACTTACTTCGTGGTCCAGATACTTAGCACTCATGACCCTCACACTGCATATACAAAAGTCGCCCACACACACACGACGTGACATTGAAATATATCTGATTTGTAATAGTGAATATGTGACTATTAGCACTTTTGTTATTACGAAAATTCACTTCAGGAACATTGTACAGATCAGTTGCATGTATGTGTAAACCCGTGGTAACATACTAGCACTGACAAAGCAAGACAGACATTACAGGGGTGGCACTCAAAAGAGCTGACTGGTCTAAAATCATCTATGCTGATGAGGCCTGTGAAAAGGACACCATAACATATATCACTTCTGCAGATTAAAGCAAATTCTATAGCGCATTTGTAAAAGATCTTCGGTAGTGAAGATTGAATACACTGAACTTCAGAAGACTCAATGTACATATATCACAAATACAGGGAAATTCGGTCAACTGTTCCTTGATAATGCATGAATCACTTTCAGCCACACTGGCAGCTTCTGTCGGCAATTCGAACGGGAAGTCCGTAGTTGTGCAGTTGTCGACAGCAGCTCCCTAGGAAAGGTTTCGCAGGGACAAACTTACAAAAGGAAGTTACAGATGAGATGTGGTCGAATCAAAAGAGTAAAATAATAAATCAATTTAGACCAAGTGTGAGTACAAGACCATGCACATGGAACACGCATGCACGCGATTAATGTGAATAGTTTTGTATATAATTACTAAAGGAAAGACTGAAAAAACTAATCACTCATTTTATGTTAATGTCCTCGCTGATGGGTAACCAATGTTACCTGCGCTAGAATATCAAGAGCCTTACTTCTTTCATTTAATTCAAATTTTGGTCAAATTTAGATGGTTATAATCGCGTTACCTCGGCACTCTTTCCCACTACAAACATACCATCGTAATCTATCCTTCTCCATGAACCAATCTGAACACCTTTCCACACTTATTACACTGTTTACCAGCCACAGCGTGCTAAAATTGCATTTAACTCGCGTACGTCTCAGTAAGATCTGATGAGTGGAATTAATACCAAGGAATTTCACCGTGCTTTCTGACTTCATATGTTGCATCATGTTCCAATATCTGGAGGTAGCTCAAGTAAATGTACATTGTGCATTTTATTGCATTTAAAATATCTTAATTCAATATATTTCTTTTCTTTTTGTGTTACTTTATTTTTTGTAAAGAAAAGTAATTTAAATAATTTATTTGGAAGAGGGAAAGAGGCGGCCGTTCGTTGAGAGTTTACAAAGAAGATTTGCAAAATGAGGATAATTTTCCTTCTTTCTACTCCAGAGGAGCCAAGATGACATTGTTGCCAAATGTAAAGTTACTTCAAACTAGCGTGAGTCCGTTAATAAACGCCCAGTTTACAAGCTTATCGAAAATATAAACGCCTGTCTTGATTAAACGCCGGGGTAAAAAGCGAAACATCTCACGGAAGAAAGAAGCACCTGCCTTGAATACACGCCTGGTCAAAAAGCCTTCCTAATAAAATTAATAACCACCTGCATTTTATGTAAGGATTTACGAAATTCCTCGTAAGTTATGGTGAATCACTGGGAATCGCCTGCAGGGATGCATGATTAACAGGGGCGTTAAAAACCGCGACATCGTGCGACATCCTCTGCAGTCTCAGGATATCCCCTCCCAACACACGTAGGACACTAGCTATTTTATTGGGACATATAGTGATAACGTAATGGCATTGATACAACGTAACATGTAACAAATGCGAAAAATGTAACATTGTTACAATTTATGTGTCATTGACACGCAAAATGTAACAAATGCTAAAAATGTAACATTGTTACAATTTATGTGTCATTGACACGCAAAATGTAACAAATGCTAAACATGTAACATTGTTACAATTTACTGTGCCAATTTACGTAAATAGCAACAATGTTACATTTTTTCGCATTTGTTACATTTTACGTTGTATCATGGCATATTGCAGGCTGTGATGTTTGAAATGGAGTGGAGGTTTTGGTGTTGGGTGTTCGTGAATATGTGACAGGGTGATAAAGTACGGTTGGGTGTTGCAGAGCAGAATGGTCTTACTCTTGGTAGACCATTGACGAAAGTGTGATGGAGTGCGTTGGTGTGACAGCCTGTAAAAGTGTGGTGAGGTTTGAAAGGGTGTGTCAGAAGGGTAAACGTGTGATGGGGTGTGATAGAGAGGCACACGTTTGATGGGATGTGATAGAGGGGCAAAGGTGTGCTAGTTGTGCAGGAAATTGATTTAGTAATCGATTGGCAAGAGTGTTACGATGTGCGTGTTTGGCAAGAGTGTTGCGATGTGCGTGTTTGGAAAGAGTGTTACGATGTGCGCGTTTGGAAAGAGTGTTACGACGTGCGTGTTTGGAAAGAGTGTTACGACGTGCGTGTTTGGAAAGAGTGTTACGACGTGCGTGTTTGGAAAGAGTGTAATGATGCGCTTGTTTAGAAAGAGAGTAATGATGTGCTTGTTTAGAAAGAGAGTAATGATGTGCTTGTTTAGAAAGAGCGTAATGATGTGCTTGTTTAGAAAGAGTGTAATGATGTGCTTGTTTAGAAAGAGTGTAATGATGTGCTTGTTTAGAAAGAGAGTAATGATGTGCTTGTTTAGAAAGAGTGTAATGATGTGCTTGTTTGACAAGAGTGTTACGGGTAGTGCTTGTTTGACAAGAGTGTTACGGGTAGTGCTTGTTGGCAAGAGTTTGATGCAGCGTGATAGTTATGAAAAAGGTGTGATGATGTGTAACGATGTGATAGAGCAGGATAGTTGGAGGAGAGAGTAATGTAACCTCAATCTCAATGTTCCCTGTTTCCAATCTATGCTGACGTCCAAAAGAAAATTATTTCCCGTTACCTCTTTATGCCATAGTTGATCAAAAGGATGCTTGAATTTCGGTGAGTGTGATTTGATTGACATCTTCTCATTGATAAACGTTCCAAGCCTTGAAGGGATGTCTCATGTATATCCAACGCATTTGTCAATTTATCCAGTAGTCTCTCAAAATCTTGGTATACTTTCTTTTGGACGTCAGTATAGATTGAACACAGGGAACGTTGAGGTTGATGTGCTTGACGTTGTGGAGCACAATGGAATGTGGATTGTGGAGATTTGCTGTAGAGGATGGAATTGGGGGAGGTTGTAAGGCGTGGTGTATTAAGATGTATTATTACTGCATGAAGATATTAAGGCTGCTGTTAACGTTCGACACTAATAATGTGTTTGCAGGGTTTGATGTTCTTTTGCATTAGCAGGTGTTGATGGAGCACGTGTGAATTATATGTTACGTATTGGATCATCCAGCAACAAAGTTCTCGTTGAACTTTCGGACACTGGTACTATTATTAGAACGAAAAGCCTCAGCATATAGTACGTGGCTAAAAGGAGAACGCGCACTTTCAATTCAAATTCTATCGATCACCTTACATAGAAACCGCGGGGTGGGGGGTAGGGGTCTGTGTTTGGAAAATTCACTGATTAGGATTTAAACTAATGATGCACTGAAGTGCGACGTACCCCTACTCCCACTTTTCACGTTCATCGAGTTCAGCCCCCATTTTGAAATTTTTTCTTCAGAGCCGAGTTCAGCCCCCACTATGAAATCTGGTCTTCAGAATCGAATTCAGCACACACACCATCTCTCCACCATGAAATTCCTTCCTACGCTGCTGTCATACTATATTACCTAACAGCTGCAAATTTGCCCTTGCGTCGTAAAACCTTAACTTTGTTCAACTTAAAAACACTTTTCAATGGGTTAACCAAAGCGGAAGTTTTCATGACTTTTATCTCTCTTCAAAACCCATTTAACTCAATATAAATAGTGGCAATCATGACGTCGAGTGTATATGCATAAGTGTGACCAACAATTTACATCCGGGCCTCATGATCTTACAATTGGAAAATCCTCGTTCCTTTTTCAACCTTACGTACCTAAATTTAACACTTCGCGATTGACCAATGAGAGAGCTGCATTGTTTACAAACCACACCATTGGTCAGCATTGAAAGTTCTTCCCGATCAAATTTCGTGTCGAATCTAATCAAAACGTATAAAATTAATAAGGAGAATTAAAGTGTCTACCTCTTCACACGTACAAGTGTATGAAATTGACGTGTAATTCAACCCGGAAGAACAACGCCTTTCAGTTGTATGGTTGTAGTATACCCACAGAGCATTTGACTTGTGGTAAACCTTGTAAAGCGTATAATTCGTATTGTACTACCTGTAGTTGGTCTAAATAATAATAAGACAATTTGTAATGCGCTAAACTCCGCGCAATGAAGCATGCTCAAAGCGCAACATTGAAAAGGGGTGAGGGCTTTAACAATCAGAAAACAGGTAAGTTTTAAGCTGTGACTTAAAGGTACCGAGAGAAGGAGCAGTTTTAAGATTTTATACACCCTATAGAGCTTATGCATGTCATGACTTTAATTATAGTGCACCTTATACACGTATTTATTAGTTTATAGAGGTCATATAGCTCGGTGTAGGACATGATCAAAGTTGCATCTCTAATACCGAACACAAACTTAAAAACGTTCAAATAGATCTGAGTACAACATGGATATATCAATTAAATAGCGGCGAAATCCTAATGAAAATAATGGACGGTTACCTACATTTTATTCCCCGAAACGTTTACTAACTCGAACTCGAGAATTGATTAACAATTTCTCCATTTTGGTGTCATCGTGTTATGGGTTATAGCTAAAACGGCGACAAGCCACAACGGTGACATAACGGTCTTTAGTCTACGGACAATTCAGTGTAATGATCAATTGATATATACATGTATATCGTTTGTTCTCACCGTTGTGTCCAAAAGTGTCACCGTTTCGACCAAATATCTATCCCCGTTTCGTCTAATTGTCACCGTTTCGGCCAATCACATTTCATCGTTATGGCGTGTCACCGTTTTAGCCAGTTGCATATTTGTTCACCTTCCCAATGCAATGCACACTCTATATTTAGCGTTTGACGAACACCGAACATTCCTTTTCTTTATTCGCCTCAATTACATTTTAGTGTAAAATCTTTGCGTAAAAAATCGGAAATAAAATATACAGCACGGTATAATATCACAAGATGAATAGAAAGACAAACTCTCAACATAAATTGGCGTACCTGCATCTTTGATGATGTTCCTTTAAGGCTTGTATTGTAATTGTTGTAATATATCTCATAGAACTGATATGGCTCGATTTGTATTAGTTGTAGTACACTGTATAGACCTTATAGCTCGTGGTTTTATTACAATATTATTTTTCGTTCTACTACGTGTTTGCTTATTGCTCGTAAGTGTGATTACTATACTGAAGATCAAAAGAAAGTATACCGCCACATTTTTTGGTCATAAGCAATTTACCCATAATACTGTTTGAGAACGACCCTGTTGACATTTAATGTTGATTATTGAGTATATCAGAGTTGATATGTCATCAGATGCTTATACTTTCGAAGTAAAAGTTTGGGATCACATTGTGTTTTTTCTTTTTACATCATTCCCCCAAAATGATCGGTGTACTTTCTTTTGATCGTCAGTATATGTTCTAACCGTCTCTTTCTCCTTCTTCACCTTCCCAGTATTAATCTCCTTGTCCCCGTGTTAATCTCAACTTTGTTTACATTGCCCATTAGTTTTTCAATCTCTGTTATTTATGTTTGTGTGTTTTGTACATAAGCAGTTCGACAATATAGTTAATTTACAACGGCTCGACTGTATCCGCAACTGGATATTCCTTTGCTGGACCTCATCTTGCATAGTCTAACATACGGCACGTAATGTCTTCATTGCCTTTAATGGCGTCGTGGTGAAGAAATACATGTATGTGGAAATAGGTGACCTTGTCGTCTGTGTATCGCTTAAAGCAAGACTGAACTCATTCTCTTTATACTTGTGGTTAAAACATTATTTTTTTGTGACGGAAGGTGTGTCTAATACAGTCAGCCCCCGTTAATCCGACACCCGTTAATCCGATGCCCTCGTAATCCGACACATATTTTGGAGAACAATTTTTATTTTTTGTGCATGAATTTACCTCGTTGATACGACATCCTCGTGAATCCGACAGTTTTGCCTGCAACCGTGCGTGTCAGATTAACGAAAGCTGACTGTATAAATACACGATTTTTCACTCAAGTACTCAACAGTATTGGGCCTCAGTTCACTGTTTAATGGAATCGTTAAACTCCAGTAGTCTCACAGTTTGATGTTTATGATATAGGGGAAGATGAACAGTAACTTAAAGATAACAACCTGCCTGTCCACGAAAAGTTGCTTTCACTTCTCTTCTTATTGATACAAGTTGCTTTCACTTTCCTTCTTATATACTGACGTTCAAAAGACAGTATACCAAATGATTTTAATTATTTTTCCTTACGTCTTTATGCCATAGTTGACCAAAAGAATGCTTGGCTTTCGGTGAGTGTAATTTGATTGACATCATCTCATTGATAAACCTTCCAAGTCTTGAAGGGAAAGATCTTGTATATCCAACGCATGTGTGAATGTATTCAGTAGTCTCTCAAAATCTTGGTATACTTTCTTTTGGACGTGAGTATAGATCCCCTTTTGATATTTCTTGTTATATATTATCCATTTTGGACATTAATGTAATCGAATGATTGCTGCAACACAAAAATTAACGCACATTCACAAACGTCACTGGGAATCCCTATCTTGAAAACTGCTTAACCGAGTTTCAGTGCAGTGTATGGAACTGAATGGCAGTATTTTGGTTCCGTTGCCTTAATGAAATCGGCTGACCCGCAAATGCAGACCGAAGACCTCCTCTTCGTAATCCTTGACGAGCATCTCCTTATCTGCTAGCTGCAACTACGAGGCAGGTTTTCTTCACGAGAATGTGTCAATAAAACGTTTGAACAAAACCTCTTTAAACGGATTATGTTAGTACCATGACGGCACAGCAAAGACTTAGTGTTGAGGTTCATCTCTGCTATTATTCAACTTGTTCTGAAAAGCGATTACTATTTTCGTTGAAAAAAGATTGCCTACAACGAACACTGGTTTGAACTGATAAGGTTGACCAAGTCTTTCTGACAGCCTGTTCACTGACTAAAACTGCAGTGTTGGGGAATCACCATAATTCTGTTATTGAAAGCAAGACACTTCATGGGCTTGATCGGGCTAAGGTCTGGGTGCTGGCCAAACTCGCTTCCATGGTTGCGTGTTACAACTGTCATAGATACCCCAACTGATGTTAAACGATCTGTGTCTCAGGATCATCTGACATTTCGTTGCTGGAGTGTTTTACAATGCATGTTTATATACATACAACAAGACAAGTTTCAAGAAACTATATTTTATAAGGAGCCCTCAAAATGGCATTTTCACCGAGCAGTTCGGATGTAAGACAGTAGTTAGCTCCTTCCGTGTTTTCTTACTTTCCGTATCCGAAGGTACTGAAATAACAAAAGCCAACATTCACTGATACATATTCTCTGCTGTTAAACTATCAATGCTATCTAAAACACCGTATTTCCTTTACTCAGATCCTGGGCCCCCATTGTATAGAACTACGGTTAGTGGCTTGGCGCTTACAATTTGCAGTTAGGAACGATAACTGAAACAGGGGTTATGAAAATATCGGTAAGGCAAGGTAAAGAATGATTTTACGCAAAAGAAGCTAACATATCGAAAGTAACGTATTTACGTTGAAAGGTGGCAATCCTCATAACGCTTTTCGAAATCCGTGTGTGCGTTTGTTTCAGGCGGGTCCATGTATTCGTAACAAAAACACTAATAAGATCCGTGACTACACATGAACTCTGCAACTGGGCTTTCTTGTTTGAGCAATGGGTTCTCAATTGTTTGTCATTTTGGGATTAATTATGCATACAAATACTAAGTCCTCATTACAATTTTTTTTTTAAACAAACAAATCGACAAATAAGACAGATATTGGAATTCTAGATTACCGGCTGCGGCAGTTCTGCTCATCTGAGTTGTCTCCGCAATCGTCTTGGCGGTTACACTTCAGTCTCAGGGAGATGCACCGTCCGCTCCCCTTGCACTGGAACTCCCTACCTCCGCAGCCTAGGATAACAACATATTAACATGTATCACATAACCATCTTCAGAGAAACAATCCAGCATTTGAGCGATACTATATATTCACCAATCAGGGGCTCCCCAGTTTTAATGTGAAACGTTTCAATATTCAAAATGCAAAATTATAGACTGTAAATGAAAATTACTGAATACGAATAGAAGGTTATCGAATTTGGAAGGTTTCACACGCCACATCAAGCCGTCTTTACATAATTTCTAAATTGGTTTCTACGTTCAAGGCGTTTTGAACAGATTGTTAATAAGCTAGTTCTGAGGTTACAACCAAGCCTTAAATGTTTCAGTAGTTTCAAGCACTTTAGTTTTAATATGTTCTTACCAGTTGTTACACGTCCAACTGTTACACAACTGTGTCCACATCCATTAGAGCAGCATTTTTCGTTGCTTCCACAGTCGAAGTCGTCAGAGCAAAACTCCGCGCAGGCTCCCCCAGTATTTGGCGGAACACGAGGACATGATCCTGGTCTGGTTCTGGTCGGAGTCCTTGTCGCTGTACAACATTGGGATACATTTGAAAGTCAAGATAAACTTGTGTAGGCGATGGCAACATATGAAAAGCGCTCTCTTATTTATTTTAAAAACTCGCATATTTTAGGAGGAAATAGGTACATCATCTTCAATCAATCAATGAAACCCCACCCACTCAGCGACCGACCGATTAATCATTCAGTCAATTAACAAGCAATCAATTCACACAATCAGTCTGTTTTACCCCACAATAACACCTGTACTAACTAACAAACAAAAAACCTCCTTCCCAACTCTCTCCTTTTACATGGGGCA
>JAUELE010027416.1:0-16334 GCA_031471655.1 Diodora aspera
CTGAAAACATCAAATGAATGAAGATATTACAACTTGCCAGCAATTAGATAGGCAATATCAGCTTGAGAAGCAAGTATCCATACCTTAAATAGCACAACCTACAAGATGATGATCTCAAATAAAAATTCATAAAGATAATGACTTTGTCAAGAAGTATTTCCGACATTCTGAACACTTAAATGTGACATCTTCAAGTTTTCCAAGAGAAATGACTAACAATCATCAGTCATTAGTTGAAACTCAATCTATTATTTCTATCTATATTCCACCCTTACAAAATTAATCTTAAGTGGAAAGTAGCATTATTATTAAATTTTCTTAAAACATTGTTTCAAAATTATGGGTACTAAGTAACATGTCTACTTAGTCTCCATTCACAGCTTATTTGCAGTTAAGTCTGTGATTTTGACCCAACTACATCCTAGGTAAAGTGTTTCTCATCATTCGCCACCCAAGTTAGTTCATATCTTACATTTAACACTTGAGACAAATTATATCTCCCTTAGATAGTTCTAATTAATCAGAATCTTTCATACTACAAAAATCTAAACTTCCTTTTTTGATATGAGCCTCATTAACCCGTTTTTGTTATTACAAAAACGTACAGGTAAATGATACAAACTGGCTGTTCAGCACATCAATTAAACTCTACTTTCATATTTAGATAGCTTACAATTAACAAATCATTTCCTTTTGCCTCAAAAACTTTGTTATCAGGTATAAACAAAATCTAATTACTTGGTATGAAATCAACATCATATTACTATTTAACAAGAAACATGCAGCAAATGTCTAGTTATTTTTCACAAACGTCAAGTTCCATGAAAACAACCCACCTGTACCCTGCTAACTAGATATAAAGAAGTTCCTCAAGCATGTATAGTGGGGGAAAAAGGGGAAAGTAAATTTTGGGGGGTAATAAGGCTTCCAAGTCAAGAAAATATTCACAATCGCACATACAGGTCAGAGATGAGAGTGGATGCACCAGTCATAATAAACGAGTGACCAGAAAACACTGACAAACATGATGTTTAGTTTTCTTCCTGTGCACACTGAGTTAGCGGGTGAGGTTCATTGATAAAGGTATCTTGTGAACAAGTCTAGGCATGTCAGACAACAAGGCCATTTGCTTGCTGTTCACCATCATCCCAGCCCTCCCATTCAACTTCATCTTAACGAGGACAGGTGTAAAACAAGGTGGACTTCTACCACTTTCACTTTTATGGATAATTCTCAGGCTCAACCATCAGGTAATGAACAGCCTTTAAGTTTAAAACTGCTGACCAAACATGAATAGTTATATATCAATATACATCAGATTTATTTTTAGGTATGCATATCTAGGACACATGTCATACGGGACTTTCAGCTGTGTGGGCACATAAGTATAGTGTGAAGACGTCCATTCAGTCGTAAGTGCAAGCAATCTCTTTATCAGCCGGCAACTAGCATGGCTGACATTGTAATGTATTTTATTTTGTGTTGTATGTATGTCACTTTCATTACCAAACTCTTACAGAGATAACATAAAGCATATAACTTTGAAGAAACTTGAACCGAGCACTTGTTTTAGATGTGAAAAACATAATCTGAAATAACACACAAGGTTTGTCCGCCTTGAATTTCACAAACTGTGGACCATTTGACCTGGGTCGTACAATAATTTAACAAAGGTTTCTAATCACTCAAACAGTGTAGTCAGCTACAAAATCTTAAATACATAAAAATACTTCAAAAATGTTCTGTTCAGATTTGGACTTTTCTTGAACAGTTCATAACCGAATTATCGAATACTTTGGTTCATTTGCAAACTATGATTGGTCATGTATCAATGAGTTTAGGTTCATTGGAATCCTAGACTTTTCACAATCAAAAATGAGTAATACATGTATGTATATCACGTAATCTTTACTCAGCTGTGTAAAGGACAATACAATTTGATAGATCTATAGATGTATTCCTTTTCACAGCTAATAATAAGAATCTTGCTTCTAACAGATTTTACAAACTATCATGTGTTTTGCCTATTCCGAATTTATATAGATCAAACACATCTTCTTAAATAACAGAAGATGTTTGAAAAGAGTAAATAAATAAGCTTTTATTCATTGGGGAACATTTTCCCCCATTTTGTATCCCTTGTTCATCGCTTGGCATGCACGGAAGCATCTCTCCAATTCTCCTCTCTGCTTTATCAGCAGCATTACAATTGTGTGGCATTTATGTAGCTGCATTCATTGTATTCCATCGTGTCTACAACTTCGCACACCACTGAGAAATACCCCAGTGGGTCTGCAGAGTCGTTTGTTTGCAAGCATATTATGACTGATGTCAACAATATGATAGGAATAGATTCTTCAGCCATATGTTGTTTCTACAATGATTACAAGATAGTATTCTGTTTACAAGTATTTCATTTATCCAGAGCCAGATTATGGAAGGTGGCTTGACAGATGAAAGTTAAAGATTTGGAATAGATTTCATGGCAAGCATTAACATTGAAGAAATCTGCTTATATGAGGTATTTTAAGCATGCCATATTTGAAAATCTGTTTCATAAGAAAAGCATATGAAGGAAATGGGTTACACATACACTGGGTCATGTTGCTCAAATGGAGGAAAAGTTTTAAATTTGGTTTATAGAAGTTCATACTTCATTTCATTATATGAAGTGTTCAGATGATTTTCCTACTGAAATCTGAAGCCCTGTGCTGGCTTTAATATTCTGTAAAGCGAGATAAATTTCATCTTTAAGAAATTCCACCAGTTTCTGACTCCTGTCTAGGTTTTCTCTAATTCAGAGAACACTTTCTAGCCCCACACTTAAAACGGGTGTACATTGTCTCATGGGTATTTCACAATGCTCATTCAGAAAGGTCCTGTTCCACTGCTCAAAGGCATTACCTGTTTATTCTCATGCTCATGTTATGGGCAGATACTAACACAAGTACGTAGCCATCTCAATGGCTGTGATCATCCCAACTACAAGGACCTGCTTGACTAGCGATTCTCAGGACACAAGAAAAGCTCGACCAATATTGACAAAGCTTATGTTTCAGGGTCTAATCAGTGCGCAGTGATGGTCCTTTTAGCACAAAGATTATTAGTACTGCAAATTCCACCACCAGCTTTCATAAGGAAGAAATGTCTTGAACACGCTATAGCCTGAATGCCCAAAAAGCCTGAAAACACCTGTAATTGTTGAAGAGACTTTCAATTACCTGAAAGGGGATTACTTGGCACATTCAACTATTGAGAATATATATATGTTTCTATGTCATACAGGTATAAGTTGTATAGAACCTGCTACCTTTAAAGGCTTTTCAGCAGGAACATAAATGTAGGAATGTTGGTATGGCTGCCATTGTTAAAAAAATACCTTAACAACATCCAGTTTTAACTTTTAGTTCATATGCATTTCTACATATTTGCCTCAGTGGTATAAATCATCATACAAAATAATTTATCTAGACTGATTTTGTTCATCATCACACTGTTTTTAGTGCAGTACAGTAGCGTATCTAAGAAAGACTTTTTTTAAATTTCAAGGATACCAGTGTAACAACTATTTACATTATTCAGGTCAGTAACATACAAAGACAACCCTATGCCCACCAAATTAACTTCAGTGTAATTAAGATTAAGTGTGGTCTTATTACATGGGTGAAAGCCCTTTGATCAAAGCATGCGTCCCCAACAAGTGATAAAATATTTCACGGTTCACTTACTAATGTAAACTGGCTGCGGGGCAATTACTTAGGCCTGGCTATAATCCAACTGATCACTAGTGTATTGTATCATATTGTTCCAACTACACAAATAAAAACGTTAAACATACAGGAGGACCTGTAGCTGCAGGTCCATTAAAACTGCCTAAGGCAGTACACTGTGGTTGTGATTGCCTCTCAATTACCACTGCCCTCTAGAAGCAACATCATTTCATTTCATAGATGAAATCTGAATACCTCCTAAGCATGCATGAAAACATATATATGCTCATTAAATACAAGAGGAGCACAAACTCCTATGCGTGATAGTGTGATTTTGTATTTAACATTGCTTTTGACAATCTTTCAACCATACTGTCACTGTGTGTACATCAAGTCAGTGTCAATCGCCAGGCTGAAAGAGTAAGTGAGTGAATGTGATTTAACATAGCAGGGGGCAATATTTTACCCATAACGCTACGGTTGGTACAAAGGGCACCAAATGAACGAAAGTGACCCAGCCGGGATTCGAACCCCCCCCTCCTGCGGTTGTGAGGCAGACGCTCTACCAAATGAGCTCCAGGTTGAAAGAGAGGTACCCTCGCTGGATTCAAACTTACAACCACCAAGGCTGGCAAAGCACCTGGCCAACATGCTAACCACTGAACCATCCCGTGCCCCCATATCTGAAATTATTGTCGCTTGTCAAGATTTAGGTTGTTACCCATTTAGACATGTTCTTGCTGATTCTTGCGCAAGTCAATGTTTATGTTACAAAGCAATTGTTACAGGTGCAGATAATTAGGGCTAGGTGCAAGCCAGTGTAGAGAGAGAGAGAGAGAAAACCTGCATGGTCCACTGTTTGGCCTCATGTGATGCTCAGTGACTATTATAGATTTGCCCTTCAGGTGGAGATGCAGCTAAGGTCAGACAAAGACAACATGATTCTGGCCCAGCTTCACCTTACTTTAAAGTATACACATAAAACTTGCGGCAAAATGTTACAAATGCACCTTACACTGCGACATATAATGCCAACCACCTTTTCAATGGTCTGCCAGATCTACCGCCATGCTGGAAAAAAATTGGCAAATGAGTTCCATGTGGTAAGCTGACCTTTGACTGTGATTTACACAAGCAGACTTGATGAAGGGAGCTATCACTAGCCGGTAGAAGACAGTAGGTTACGGTTAACCCTTTGATGCTCTCAATTGTACTTCTAGTGCAAGTTATAGTATGGTTATAAAATTGTGTCGGCTGTAATAGCTGCCTCACAGACATTATAGACTCTAGTGGTCAGCAAACATAGGAAATAACTTTTCTTCGAATAGTTCATAACCTATACCCTATGACTGACAACTAAAGTAATTAATAAATAAATCAAGTTCAATCTTAAAATAAATACTCATAATTTTCAAACAGTGTCGATAATGTTCAAAAAGCAGCTACAATCAATGTTACATAGTGTTACTGCTCTTTAGCTCTCCTTTTCTGTAAAACTTATATCAAAGCCATCCTTCATTATCACTTTCGGATTTCATTAGCTTGAAACCATGACAATTAGTTTTCAACTTCCAGCTTTGTGTCTTTATTTGTTTACTTCATGTAATATTATAATTTACAATTTATTACAAGTAAATAATTTTTTAGACATAAACTCTTTCAACTCTTATCACAGCTGTTTTCATGTGATAACACTGTTTTCCTTACTCCCCTTCACTAGAGAGTTTTTCATTCAAAAGATAGTCTACATAATTAACTTGGTTGTTTCTTTATGTATAATATTAAAGAAGTGAAAACTATATTTATCTATTTCTTATTTATCTATTTCTGATAACAAGGCTGTACAGTATACTTCCTTCATACAGCAAAAATAAGCTTGAAAAGCCTGATAAACATCCTCCGAGATCCCACATCTAAAGTTGTAAAATCTTTAACATAGAAGCAAATTACAGTAGCAAGTAACAGCACTTCATCAAACACAAATACTCCGTTTCCCTTTTCAGAGAAGGTCAGGCAGCAGTCTTTAGCGCGAGATAATTATCCCTTTGTACAAATCAGATTTAGCTCCCCAAGACCTTGGTCAACTTTGAATTCTACAATAAAATTACACTTTTACCCTGTCCGTGAATTGACACGGTGTCACTGAGAGTAGGGTCCCAGTAAACTAATGCTTGTCAATCACAGTATGTAATGATTTGGGGATTTTTCGGTTGTCACTTTTCTTTCTGGTGATCTCTTTGTTCTGTCCTCACCTACAAATTGGTGTGCACCACGCACGTCACATTGTGCTATGGTGGAAATATTGCATGTGCCATGTAAAAAGAATCAACTCAAACACTTTAGATATTTCCATTTTGATAAACTATATTCACTTAGTAACACTAGCATAAAAAGAAACAATGATAATTGTTCTTCATACTTACGTCTTGGACTTTCTTCTGTGACCGATTCCAAAAAGTCTTGTGGAGTCATGTATATCATGCCTTGATACTCAACTGATGCAAACTGACGGAATCGCATTTCTCTGTATGTAAGCTTTTCTGGACTGGGTGCATTTTTCTGAAAATGAACCAATGAACTTTATGTTTGTTAAATTTCAATAAAACTTAACTAGTCCAGTCAAAGAGGTCCCTGCTAATAACTCTACATCAATATTATGTTAGAATATCAAAGCAAACAATGAAAATATTTCATGCTGCTAAGTGAAATTCCAAATGTTTTAATGAAGTGTGACTGCCTTTTCCAGTTTCCATTGTAAGTATTCCAGTTTAAGATGCAGAGCTCATTGTTTATATACTAGGGGCGCTGGATGGTGCTGTGGTTAGCGCATCGGCCCAGCAATCTGCCAGCCTTGGCATTGTGGTTCGAGTCCCGCCTGTGCATCTTTCAGCCCGGAGAGACAGGAGCCCCGACACCCATGTAATGTTGGTGAGACCATAGTGATATTGCTAAAAGATTGTAATACCCCAAATCACTCACTCTTTATCTTTATATACTAACACTACCTTCAGGGCTGAAATCATAAAAACATTCCATTCAACCTTACTAAGTTTATTAATACAACAAACTATGACTACAAGTTAAAAAAACCAAGATATCCCATTACTGGTTTAAAATTTAATATAAAATGACATTTATATTTATCTAATCAAGGATACGGAAAATTGGGCAACGTAGTATGAACTGAATTTTGAAACAAGTCCATGAGTAGTTGAAACTTGTTAGATGTACCATCCAAATGCAATCCATTCTTACCATAAGCAAGCAATCACAGACTAGAGAAAGAGAACTCAATGCCTCCAATTAATGCACAACCTTCACCGAGATTTATTTTAGGTTCAACAGCTCAAAGCTGAAGTAATTGTGCAACTGCACCGAGAACTGGTCAATACAACCACACCTGGGACACAAATACCTTTGATGTAGACATCTAAACTGTACAGGAACAATTATTTATCATTTCCCATCTGACTATACAGTGTAAACTAAAACATGTGTATTCACTGATACTTGGTGTGAGCCAGAGCCCACTTCCATTTCCTTATTTATTTATGCAGTTGTTGTCATTGTCTGGCATCAGGATGAAGTTTTGCTATCTACATGTGCCTACACATTACCAGAACACAACTCAGAAACCATCAAGTCTCACAAAGATGTCAAACCTTTTTGTAATCTGTCTAACTTTGACTGTAGGGTTTTCAAAAATGTACAAAATATATATCTTTTTACTATTTTTTTCTTAATATACTCTTACTTCATTTCAAATTCATCACAGAAACATTCTATTTTATTAAACAATAAACAACAAGCTTTTGGGTTAGTTTAAACTCACATTTCTAAATCTCCTCAATTATTTAAGATATCATCAATTAATCCTTTTAAAACTTCTAAAAACTGACCAATTTGACTTACAACCAAGACTTCACAAACATTTTCACACTCAATTGTTGTAACAAATAAATCAGGGTTTTAGTCAAAACAGTCAACAAAGCTCATTTATCAATCAGCTATTAACACCAGCTACTGATGAACCTTATGCAATTAGCCTGTAATTAACAAGTCTAGACTTCAATCAACAGGTACAGTAACAGCTAGTAGAAGGATGTTCACACCTGAGTAATCCAGGTGTAGAAGCATTTAACAATTAGCACTGAGTAAGTTAATTAGCACACAGGACTAGAAACAATAAGTAGGAATAACAGCCAATAGCTTGTCAATGACAAGTACTCATGGCTTTCCATTACCAGCAATTTAAAGTGTCTTGCAGATCTTTTTCGCACCTTGTCAATGCCAAAGTGCATAAGCATGTACACATACTTCAACTTTAAGTGGCAAACAGTCACTTAAACTGAAGATGGTCAATATGAGGTTTACAAGTGTATGATAGCTTCTGACATGGATCATCAACCTTTGCTTAAAAAGCAAGATCTGAAAAGTATATGTTTTAAAACTTTATTTAGCATTCTTTAAAAAAAACTGATGATAATTAATCTTAGATGGGCCATTTCTGAAAAAAAAAAACACTGACCAACATGAAAAAGTAGTTGGATTGATAACCAGTTCATGTTATAAAGCTCTCAGGCCTTCAAGGGAACACTCAGAGTGAGACACTCGCAATGTCAGGTGTGTCACCTTGAGCAAGCCACTTTGCACATAAATTGCCTCAGTCCAATTGGGTACCTGGTTCGAAAGTAATGGCAGCTTGGGTTGTATATTCCTCAGTGAGTTGAGAAAAGTTGTGGATTGTATATTGTTCCAATAACCAGGGTAATAATGTGGAGTGCTTTGAGAATGCACCTAGTGCATAGAGTTTGGTGCAACCTAAGTGTCCTCATTAAAATAACACTCAAGATAAACTAATTACACACATAACCTCAAACATTAGATATGTGATACAATTAAATCTCAATTTGTTTGGAGGTACTCTTTCCTAGTTGGCATTGGTTCCAAGATGAAATAAGGCACAATATTCATTGGATCGCATTAAGATTAGCTTACCAGTACTAATCTTTCAATTTTTAGATGTTATCTTTACACAACATTTGTTGATACTGAAATTAATACGAGGTCGGTCATTCTTAAGAACTGACAAAAACAAAACATTTTCTTGTAATCAAATATCTTCCCACCAAGATCCATTATATCATGACGGTGAGTCACACCTGCTATTGTCTACTGTGTTATGGCTTTTTCACATTATTCGTCTGCTTGATAAATGCAAAGACGTGGATTTTACCATCATGGATTTCATTGTAATATTAGTCACATAGGCCTACTTAAATACAGGTATGTTGATGTATTCAAGTTTTTATTCATGCAAAACCAATAATGATATATAATTTAATTTAGTCTGGTTTTAATTTGCAGTCATTAGTTGGTATGTTTGATCACGTTATCAACCTAAGAATTACTAATAACCCTATTGTGAACCTGTTGAAGATGCCTAGATATAGATTTGATGGTTGTGCCAGGGGGGATAACCCTGTCACCCATGCTAAAAGAAACACGTACCACAATCCAAAGTTGTATATATGTGTAGGCGAGTATTTTGTCATTTTTGGATTAAACTAACTGAAATATTAATGACATAGTACACAAATGGTTGATTCAGTTTGGATGAAATTGCGAAATGGTTACCAGTCACGACAAGACATTGATACAGGTTTGACAAGACGTAACAAGTCGTTTGTTTACATATGCAAGTCGACAAATAGGGCACTCGCGAAACCTCCGATCACAACCTGTATGAGCAGATACACTGCGTCATAGTTCTCTACGATTGTAAATTTGGAAACTGACTCTCAAATTGCCGTTAACGCAACACAAAAAGGTTCATATAAAAGCAACACAGACTGGAAAATTTGCCAATTTGCTCAAACCACTTGCTCACCTCACTCTCCAGAGCATGAAGTATGGGTAATACTGAGCCTCCATATCTATAATGCCAGTAAAATGCAAGACTACAACCACTAGCAGTTCCTACTAAGAGCGAATATACAGTTCTCCTTGGAATAACTCTTTTAGTTATTGTGATTTCACGTATGAGGACGGACTGCAACCTCCTAGCAAGCTCCCGTGCTATTCTGACAGCCATCTTTCTTCAGGCCACGCATGCGCAGAGCGAGGACTTAACATGTTTTACTTGACAGACTCCTTCATTCTATCCGTTTACCATTGGACTGTAAACAGTGTATACCGCCACGATGAGCCTCAGATCGGTAATTGCTTTTAATATATTATCTTTAACAGTAACTTAAGGGATTGCTTTGCCCTTGTATTGTGTCTTATGCTGATGCAACGTTTATTTACAATCTTTAAAATATTAATGATAACCCTGAAAGACAGTAGTTTAATCAGTTTGGTGTATGTATACGGGAGACTTTGACTATTAAACTGAACAGGCCGGATCGGTATCGCTATCATTAATTACAGTGATACCAGTGATTGTTACTATCTACATTCGTTATTAGGTCAGTAATTATAGAGAGTGTGGTGTTCATTTCACCCAAATATGCTCAATTTCTTTTTGCCGGCTTAACATGTCTCTTGACACTTTTACTCATGTATACGTAGGTCTATACTTACTGTGTCACGTGAAATGTATTGATCACTTTTGTCGACTTTCATGTTTATCTCATTTGTATTTAATGAAGCCGCTTAATTAGGCATCGGTGAAGAGTATGTCAGTTCACTTGCTATTTTAAACTTTCTCAACTCATTGTCTGCATTGGAATCGCCGTACAAACTCTTCCAGTCAAGTGCTTGTGCGATGTGTAAAAAACACTAAGTTCTTTGCGGTGGTCCGAAAACTAAATTATGTGCAGCAGACTGCTCGTGTGAAATCGCCCATTTTCCTTACCACGGCTCATCGAGCCCTGTGATTAGATGTGAACTTTTATACTGGAAGGTAAGTAACCCCTGATGCGATGTTAACTGCCGAGTCACCCCCTCCCCTCCCCCCAAATATACAAACGGGGAGACCCCACCCGCTAATTAAAACTTCGATTATATGAATTTGGTCTATTAATTAACGCTTGAATATAATTATCAGCGCGCATGCTTTTCGGTTATCTCCTCTTTTAAAAAACTTTATCTCTTAATACGGCAACTCGTCATTAAAACAGTTCTGAAAAATGGACGTCTATCGTATCAAGTTCTGACTGCATGTATTATTCCGTACCGTATGCGTAGTTTGGTTATAAAAGAACGAACTAGGAATACACCAAAGGCTTAATTGATTCAACTCACTGGGGTATTGATATACTGTTGTAGCCACTCTTAGATAATCATTCATACATAATTGCGTCTACAGTAAGCGTTACATCAATAATAATTTATTAATAAACCACTCGTTCAATAAATATAGTTATTTTGTGAAAAACAAACTGGAAATAGTTGCGCTGTCGATTTCAACGGATTGACCTCTCCCCGACACGTGGGGGGACAATAGACTGACCCTCCCCAGTCTTCTCTGTCCCCACCCACTCAATCCAGTCGCAGCCAACATGCAACGGGGGAGTGGGTTTGCTCTTGACGAGTTCTCGGAGCTGCCATAAATATGCTTTTGTCCCTGCTAGCATGTGATATCTGCTAGGTGTGATCGCGCCGATTTACCACCTGTATGTTAAATGAGGTATGATTCCCTTTAGAAGTAAGTACACTTACTGTATGGCTGTTCTCGATTTCTGTTGCCGATTTTCACAGTTCGATTTAAACTGTCACCGATATTGAAACCATTTTCATAAAACAATTTTTTGGGGGTTACATTTCATCACTTTTCATATAGTCGTTTATCTCTCTGAATTAATGCTATACACTTAACTGATAAATATTTTGTTTCAGTGTCATATCTTCCCGATAAAACTGCCATGCTTTGTTGCGCGTGCATGAGAATCCGTCATTTATTGTCATATTACCAAAATGACTTCTTTCAAATATTTATTTTACGACAAAAAGTACACCAGAATCCGCGTGTATTTATATGGAGTCAACGATCGCCTGTTTGTCATCTTTGTTAACTTTTGTGATTGAAATTTCATGCTTGTATGAACATGTGGTGAGTTCATTGAAGCGGAAAGACAGGCAGGTATTCGGGAGACAATTGGTCAACTTCAACCGTACCTTTGTGATGAACGCGGGCCGCAGATCGAGAGCCTATAGTTTGCCATCTGGCTGTGGTAGGTTTTTAACAGGCTGTCTATCCCGCTTCTCAACACTCCGTCCTGTGTGAAGTGTGAAACCTTTTGGAGTTCAGGCATCTTGAGTAGTCAGCCTTCATTCGCACTACTCTGCCGGGGACGGCGGAACTCTGTCTCGATTAATAACCACTTACTCACCTGTGTCAGACATTAATTTGTCTACCTGTGTAATAATACTCACTGCGCGCAGGTAAGTTTATTTATCGAGCTCCAAATGGGGAGTTTTAATTAATTTTCTCATTATTGAACTCTTTCCTTGACAAATTAGTTTAGCTTAACGATTCACTTGCCTCCACAATGGGGTTGCCTCCTTTTTTATTCTATGATAGCCTGTGACTTCGAGGTCAACCTTGGATGGAACCTCCTCATGTGGTATCATTCCGTCAGTGTCAGATGTTTTGCTCTAATGGTGCGTTATCACGACCCACTCGGCTATTACTGTGTTCCGTATATACAAACTTGAGCGGGAGTTTTTAACTCTATCAGCTGTTGAAGATGCCAGTCTATGGTAGGCCGGTTAATCATCTAGATAGATTTTACCCCACCTCACGCTACCTCTCCTTCTGTTCCAGTGCGTCCTAACCACGAGGTTCCGGCAGTTTCAATCTAGTTCCCATGCATCCAGCATCAGCCAAAGACCACGCTGAAGACCATCTAATGGCGGTATATATGTCACACAGAACAGCATCAGTGTCCACTACCCGCGGAATATATCTGGACCCAAGGTGGATTGTTACAGAATCGTAACCAGACAAGAGCTACATAACCCATTCTGGACGGCTTACTGTGTTCTGTGTTTTGTGGATTTATATGCACAAACGTCATTTATGAATACTTTAAATTCTCTTCCCTTGGATACACTTTGTAATGTGATTTGCATTTTACTGTGTTGGGATAAAGGCTCTAATGAGCTGTGGTCCACAATTGTTACACCAGTTCGTTTTACGCATGCAAAGTGCATGGGCTTCGTTGTTTCTCTAAGGCAATGAACGCCTTGTGGTGTTTATATGCAGTTATATTAAGTTGCTTGATGGTCGTCGCCGAACCGACAGGAACTCCATTCGAACTTCCAAAGAACAGGAACCCTCCTCTGGAAACGAGTCACCCGAAATTCTGGAAGAAGTCACCAACCCAGAGACAGTTCTACCTGTACAGCAAGAACGATTTTCATATCGACATTTCCAAAGACGGGCGTGTTTCTGGAAGTTATAAGAGGCAGGAATCAGGTTAGTGCACGATATTACTTTATTTTGCAAGAATGTGTCAATCTTTTTAAATAATATATGTCGTCTTCTCCGGCTTTTCTTTCTTCCTTTTGTTTCTATCATCAAACATGCAGGTGACATATGGGGTTTTATAGTTATCAATCATTTTGGTGAAAAAATAACCACGACAGTTGTTACCCCTGTTGAAACCATGATTTATTAAGCATGTCTTGTTCATTTTGAATATATATATATATAGAGCCGCTTATCAGCGCCAGATATGAGCCATTACTGATACTATACTGTCAGCTCTTTTAAACATCCGTGCAACATGCTTATATTTAATTGTGATTAGACCTTGAGGCAAAAAGTTATCAGTTGTACCTTTCCTTTTGGCGTGTTCACGATTCCGTCTGGTAATAAGTGTCACACCGTACGAAAAATCCTATAATTAGATAACTAGTACAGGCTGAAGATCCCGACTTCATGCATCTATAGTGTAGCTACTTGCACTGGTATAACAGCATATCTGATTTAACAGATACACCAGAGAGGTTAGAATAAACAGATTAGGGATATTTTTCTTTTAAAGTACTAATTGCAAAGCCATGCCAGCTTTTCAGCAACACCTTTAAAAAACCGCCATAACACCCCATTCCTTCGGACTTGATAACAGACATGAGGAGTAATAAAACGCAGGTAACCTGCACTTGCTCCATTAAATTGCTTTTATTTTGATATGTGGAACCAGACTTTTAGCACACGTTTATGTTACTCTGATAATAAGCAGGAGAGGCATTAGAACTGGCAAAGGCATTGGCGCCCGTAGTTGAAACAGAAACGATGCATGCCATGGGTGCCCAGCCCACGTGCAGATACCGTTCTTAAATTATTAAGACGTCTTATCGGTGTTATGTGAACTTAATTTGATTTCATCTAACCCACTGAATTTATCTGTGACCTACAAACGAAATGATAAATTGCCTCACCCACGTGTTCAACTGAAGACACCGATTTCATTCATATTAGCACGTCTAGCACTTGCAGTCCTTGTAGACATAGACAACATTTTACTCAGAGTTAAGTCACTTCTGCATTGCGAATCTTTGTACAAGGTTAGTTACCTGGTTTAAACATCAGGGGAGCGTATCGCACGCAGCTATCTTAATTATAAGTCTTATCATTACTGATGTGTGCACGGGATTCTTAAGTTAAATTCCGTAAAACGCATGGTGGCATTATAAACTTAACATGTACGCCCATATAGTATTATACAACGTATACTCTGAAACTTTAATGTTAATACTCCGCCTTTATAAATGTTAACTATTTAAAAACTAACATTTACTTATTTTGAGACTTTACGCCCGCACGTACTCGGTTTATTGTGTGTAGGTATTTTTCGCTTACCACTGTATTTGTCTTATCTGTCTGGGTGTTTCTGTAGAGTCTGCGGAGAGCATTATTTAGCTATCGCTGTATGGGGGCTTAACGGACCATTGCCCTGACTACAAGCCGGGGCTTGCTCTACTACCCCTTCCATGATGTACGTACGGGGCGAAGATTACCTCGATTCCTCCGTGAAAATTATGCGTGATAAGTTCTCCTATGTGAAGTTCAGTGAACCCAACGCCCCCTTTAAATGGCCTGTAAGTTCAGATATATCGCCTTTAATACAACCGGGGTGTTTATGTGTTATAGGTATATAAATATGCAACATGTCTAGTGTGAGGTTTGAAGCTAGGACTTGGGACGATGCCAGAGAGGACAGACAAAATATGCATTTTCTCCGATACTGCTGCACTGTCGAGCCTGTCTGTAATCCGCGTGGCCCCACTTAAAGTTCAGTGTAGATAGGGGACCCTTAGTTTGGGACCCTTTAGCACGTTCGGTCTGAGAAAGAGCTCAGGCATCATGTTACATAGGGATATAAGCGTTTATGAATACCTACATTTCACATGCCTTATTGTTCAAGCATGATGTGTTTATGATCTCGAGTTCACCCTCCGTGGACCCCTGTTTTGTGACCCCTATAATAGACCGCCCCTTTAACACAGAGTTCACACCAGTGTCCAGACGGCCAGGACACCAAAAGGACCGTGTCCGAGTAGGTCTTCGCTTGCAGTCTGTCATCAGATGTTCAAAGATGTCGTTTAATGGGCACCTTGTGGACAGTCTATCAGTAAGAGGCAGGCCCAAGTGTGTTTCTCCGTATAGCTGAGCAAATACAACAATGTCAGCTTTGCTAGAAACACGATCTCGAACTTGTTGGTCCAGCAACTATGCCGACATGCTCGTTTTCTTGTCATGACATACAAAAGCTAACACAATTTAAAATCATTAATGGAAAATCTAAGAGTCATATCCATTTGCGTTCCAACCTTCATAGGCTCACAACAACAGCTTTTCAAACGTTCCATCATTTCTAACAAATAATTACACATCTTGTCGAGTTTCCCACACGCCGAGCAATGTAAAGATTTGTCCTACAACAGATCTGCCGCCATCAAATCTAGACATTACTTTTAACACCGTCTTGAGCGCTAGCTTATAATAACCTGTAACAATTTTCGGTTGTCATATCTCGACATCTTAAGTCATTTAATATGCAATTAGGCGACGTACAATGAAAACTGTCCAATTCATAAATGCTGCATCATGTCTACTCCACCCAAGCAGCCATATTTGACAAGGTCAATCGACTGTTCATCGTAATGTACAATACATGATTATTAAGATTGAAGTTTGATACCTTTCGCTAACTGGATCTATCATTACACATGATATACCTGTCGTGGCTTATTACACAAGTAGTACACCAGATATCTCAGTTGCTAGAACACCTGTCTTCCTGGATTCGATTCTAGGTCGGCATAAAACTAACGTACAGTCGGCATACCCTCTTCAGTAGCCCGTCCTACTACAGTTATAATTTTGTCTTACGATCATCCGACGTCTAGCTAGAGATGCCAGTACTGTATTTTGGAGCATTAAGTGATAATTTAGTGCCCTTACTACGTCAGACTATTATCTCACGTGTTTCACCGCATAAAATAAAGAAGCACCCCCCCCGCCCCCCAAGACATACACAATTGACCTCGTCTGAGATCAACTATGCAGAGATATGTAAAGCCAAAGTAAAAGCTTACTCGTCGCGCAATCTAGCCATTTAAATTTTCGATTAGCTTTCAGGTGTTATTATCACAAGTATGGATATAATA
>JAUELE010027527.1:0-16333 GCA_031471655.1 Diodora aspera
ATCTTTTCATGGTAATAACAATGTGATATGAACTAATAAAAATGAGGTCACTGAAGATGGGGAGACACTGGGGAAGTGATACCATAAATGAAAGTGGCCAGACCAGCAGGCACTGCCACTGTAATTGACAGGAAGGGAATTCAAATTTTGAATGGAGACGTGAGAAATAATTTTCTGCATGTGATGTTATTTCATATCCTTTAAAAGTGTATTTCAAGGCATATGTTCATTATATCCTTATGTATGTCCCTGACAATTTTCAACCCACAGTAATGAGTAATACCTGTGATATTTGACCAAATGTGTCTATGAGCTGCTCTGCTGTGGACCCAACGACAGTTTTTCCATCACTGAGAGGTCACACCCCCTGCTCCTTTTATACCCGCACCCCGGCCATTAAGCATAATTATTGGCAATACCCATTTTCAGCTGGGTCAACTGTGACAAGAGGCAGCATGTCCAAGGTTACAACAGAGCGCTGGCTGGAATAGAGCGTGTCCATTGTCGGATGACGAGTCCAAAGCCTTTAACTGAAGTTAACAGGGCCTCTGTGACAGAAAGGGTGAGAAATGTATTTTAGATTTTACTGAACAAAAAATAGAGACTGGACCTTTAAAACTCGTCAGTCTTTTGAATGTATTCCCAAGTGGTTTTCAAGAAAGTATTTCTCGTTGATCACAATTATATAGAATCCAATTATGTCACTGTTCAAACGGCAAGAAGGTCGCTGAATGAAGAGTCCAATAGTCTAGTACAGGTTCATAGTTCAGTGATTCATTAACTGGATTTTAGTTACACACGTCCCCCCAGAAATGCAGCCGAAAAGATGGTACCCAATGGATAACTGAGTGCTAATCCCATTGCTCACCCACCCCACCACAAAGCCTTCACGCAACCATTTAATTTATTCACGTTTAGTATGAAAATTACTCCTCCTCATACACACGTGCACATACGTTCACGCAACAATTTCATTTATACACGTTTATCAAATGATTTAAACAGTTTCACCACTTCAACACTTTATTTAGTTTTAAGTGATAGTAAAAATCAGCAAAGCAAATTAGCTTGCAAATTACACATATTTATTTTGTGGCAGAGCGTTTTAGGATAAAACTCATCAAAAGCGCTTTACAAGCCACGTGAACTGATGGAATCTACTTGCAGGAGAAATTAAAATTGATCAAACAATATTACTTTTAGCTTACTTTTAAAAATATCGCCATTGTCTGCTTGCTTGATTATCTTTGGTGATCTATTCCACCATAAAGGTCCTTGAATACTGAAGGAACGGCTCGCAAACGTAATATGTAGACAAACAGACAAGTTTATTCAGCAATAAGGCCATCGGCTCAAAATGCAATCAGATAATATCATAAAATAATAATACACATGCATGTCGCATTATTATACAATACATTTTGTTTCGACTTTAATATGAATATACCTTGTACAAAAATAGACCAATATTGTGTAAAACATCTATATTTTGAGTTTGTGAAAGAGAAACTAATTTGCTAAGAGTAGCTTGGTTGTAATACCATTTTTAATGTACATATTTCTATAAACAGAATACTTATGTTCCTTTAGATACTGTTATTCGAAACCTGATACAGTCAGGTAAGTCATTATCCAACTCGTACGCCATCTACATTCAACCATTAAACCTTCTTAAATGTTACTTTTTTTATTTGTTTTTCCAGTCATCTCTGGAATCTTTAACCTCTCTAGAGAACAACCCCCTTCCTAGTCACGACATTGCAGACAATTGCTTCAGAGGGATCCGGTGAATGATGCGAAGTAAAACAACGTTTCTGCGGAAGTAATTTCAGTACACAAAAAATCACCTTCAAACGATAGGTGTAACTGTGAAAGCAGCTGTTATGGTGGAGGAATCCTTGTCTGGAATTTCGAGGACGTTTCCATCTGGATATTATCTTTGTCATTTTTTTAACTATTGGTGCTGGTTGTTTATTCGACATCTGACAAACGTAAGTGAATAACCCATCACATTGAGACTCTTTTGGTGTAGTCAGTGTGACTGTATGTGACGTTTCACGTGAGTTACAAGGCTCCAAGGATGTCAATAAAATTCGACGTTATGTAGGCGGTTACAAGTTATACAGTTAACTTGACCAGTTTTAGACCTTTTTTGAGACTTTCGTGGAATATTATGTCAAAGATGAAACAAAAACCGTATTAGAATTTTAATTATTTAGTTTAACTTCAACTAATTTTTAAAACTGATCAGAATGTGAGTAAATTAGACGTTTTAATTAAACTTATCTCGCAGCAGTATTAACCTTTGAGTTGTCCGCCATCTCTGAGCTGAAAGCCAGTTGCTCTGGTCGAGATTCGGACCCGTCCACCATTCTGAACAGATTTCCGAGCCGTCGAGCTAATCACAACGATTTACTACACGTCTGTGCACAACGCATTTATTCTTTCAGAATTACACTTCAAGTCTACGTTTTCCCCTACTCTCAAGGGTCATATTATTACGAAAGAAAATCCCATCAACTCGTCCTTTGTAATATAACTATTTAAATTTCATCGTAAGCTGCAGTTTTGGCATGTCATCCCCAAATTAAAATAGTCCCAAATCCGGAAATCTTAACATGTTTCAATAAGAACGATAGAATATTCAAATCTCCGTAACGTTATGCTTGTTCGAAACACTAGCATGTTGCTTTTACGTCTTTCCGAGCACGAAATATGCTTGGTGTATTTTGTGTTTAATAAATAAAATAAACATTGATGTTATAAAGGTGTTTTTCGTAACTAAATAGCGCTGCATCTCCTGTGTCCTTGCTCATTGAGACGAATTAATGTTCTACATACAAACATGCAGTCGCTCAAACTGCTCGCAGTGCCTCTTCCTACACGGCATGTTTGTCTTTATTAAGTGCCGCTGTATGGAGTTTAATAAATAGTTGGATAAAAATAGTGATACGTCACAGCGTTTTGCCTACATGTAAGCCGAATGTCTTGAATAGCATGGACAATAACCGAGCGAAATAGGCTGTACAGGAAGATTACTCAGAAAGTACAATTCAATGCATATTTATCCTTCCCAATGCTGTTTTGGGAAAAGAAGGACGCTGAATTTAACCACGTATCAAACTTTGATAATCTTCAGTGTTTCGGTTGTACATCAAATAAACTAAACGCTGAATCGCTGACATTTTATTGAATCACAACTTCAGTTTCATATGCGAAGTAATGAAATCTGATGCCCTACAGTACGTCTGTATAGTCAGAACCACATCACGTAATGACATCTTTGAGGTTAGAAGTTCTTCACGTACTGACATCTCATGATTAACAGTACTTCTTTGAGGTAAAATATTCTACACGTAATGACATCTGACGACCTGCAGTACGTCTTCGAGGTTAGAAGTTCTACACGTACTGACATCTCATGATTAACAGTACTTCTTTAAAGTAAAGTATACTACAGGTAATGACATCTGCTGACCTGCAGTACGTCTTCGAGGTTAGATGTTCTACATGTAATGACATCTAATGACTAGCAGTACGTCTTTGAGGTAAAATATACAACACGTAATGACATCTGATGACCTGCAGTACGTCTTGTGGTGAGAACCATAACACGTAACCGTATCTGATGGCCTGCAGTACGTATTTGTGGTATGAAGCACTACTCATTAATTATATAATAGTCAAGCACTCTCTGCATCGCATAGAAACATAACAACCGGATACAGACGTACTGACACAGTAAATCAAATATTTTCTTTCTTGGCTGACAGTGTCAGCTACTTTAGTGTATAACTTGACCAATATTCAGTCAACCTTTATCCCACCTTATCAAGCTCTTCAATCGCTTCTTGTCGACGATCCAATGGTAAGGCTCGGACAGCAATCATCGAGTGATACTCTTTAATGACTCGCGAAATTTCATTATTGCTGCAGACATTAGCCGATAGATTTGTAACGCATGATAACAAGGACTGCCCCTACATTAGAGGCCAGGATAGCACTCGGCCGAGCGTACATCTTAAATCGAAAATCGTGACTGGCGGAAGGGGCTACTCTTGTCTGATTGAGGGTAAAATCTGAACGGAGAGGTCGACGGAAGCCTCTCCTTCCTCTTAAATCTCATTTCCCTGTGCTATTTTCATGACGACTAAAAACGTCTACTTCACCCCATGCCACAGAGGTGTTAACCCCGAGTCACGTGATCTTAAAAGTCAATTAATTACAAGCACCAGAGAAAGAAAAACTTCACTTTCAATTCCCATTCCGAGGCGGGAGTGCGACTGGAGAACGAACCGATTTCTTCTTTCAACGATCACCAGTGGTAACTTTAAGCGAAATCCGAGGAATAATTAAAGCGCGATTGGACGCATCATATTTTAGACGATATATAATTAACTTAACATCCGCACCAGGCGCGTGGACACTGAATCACGTGATCATATTGCATTTCACACTTTCAGGAAGCAGGATCTGGTTCAGTTTCTCAGCAACCGCTTCATGACCAGCGTCTTATCTCCGTTGAGGACTTTCCAGTGATGCGCAAACACTGAAATGAGACTCTAAAAATAGCTCCACCTTTTTTCGCACGGCAGGAGTTTCCTAGTCGTCTTCCACAGGGATTAGTTGCCTCTCTGTCCGCCATGAGGACTGATACGAGTTGTGTACAGATATGATACCTAACTATGATACCGTGTCAGCACCAGTACCTGTCAGTAGTGTCAGGATTAATGTCAGTATTCATTGTCGTGCTAGGATACGAGGATTTCACCTGCAATAAGGAGTGCCTCCCTGTCAAGGTAGGTCACTTGCATAACGTTCATCAAAGCCCTCGCTGGTTTTTACCTATTTCTCATCTAACTATACTTTAATTCTTTTAAAACTTTCCACTGTAAAATGCGTTTGTGTATTTGTAGAACAACTTGTATTACAAATGAACACACGAACACCTTTGTAGTATTTGTCTGTACTGTTTTCCTAAATATTGTATCTTGTAAGGTAATATACGTATTTTCAGTTGAATTTATTTATTTATTTATTTATTCATTTATTTATTTATTTATTTGATATCACTAAACTGTTTTTTCTGTTCAATTTTTACATTTGTTTATTGTTTATTTAATTATGTCATTTCAATTTGTGTGTTTATTCATTATTCATTAACTACATCATCTACGTGTCACGACAATACGAAGGTTTACTTTCTTCACACGGATGAAAAATGTATCTTATAAATAACTCCAACAGACCAGAGGCATGTATGATTCACCAAAACGTTTGTTGATACTATTTCCCTCCCAAGTATGTTTTAAGACTGTGTGCCAAACGATGAAACTCTGGCATAACAGCTGTTGTTGACATACAGCATGGTGGCTTTCTTCTTCATTGGCTTAATTGTTTACTCTCTTGCTAAGCTGGAATGAGATAATGTAAACGGTTCTTCTGTTGCCATGATTAACTTTCTTGCACCGAGTTAACTTCAACTTGGAGTCGTGCTTTAAACTTTATGGTTTCTCATATCGATGTAGAAGACAACGGTTTCCTTATCCCGTTTCTTCATATGTGGAAAATGTTGGGGATGACAGGCCTAATTGGCATGAGTGGCTTCTATGATTGTAATAATCTTAAATTGGTTTCTGCTGTAGTTCGCCGATGAGTTATGATAATACTGAGTAACGGTCCATCAATATCTATGTTTTATAGACGTGTGAGTAAATATCGTGAGTGATATACGTTTGACGGCTGTTGTGCAGTTTTCTAAAACTTAACGTTTGATGAATTATCGTATGGTGTAATAAACCTCAAGTTTGATGGCTAATCGTATGGTGTACTGAACCTTAAATTTGATGAGGAATTGTATAATGTACTGAACGCTAAGTCTGATTGCAGTATGATGTGCTGCTCCTGAAGTTTGATGACGAATTGTATTTTGCACTAACCCTTACGTTTCCATGAGAATTGTATGGTGTAATAAACTTTACCTTCCGTGAAGAAGTGTATGGTGTACTAAACTTTTCCTTCCACGAAGAATTGTATGATGTACTAAACGTTACCTTCCATACATAATTGTATGGTGTACTGAACTTTACCTTCCATGAAGAATTGTATGGTGTACTAAACTGTACCTTCCATACAAAATTGTATGGTGTACTGAACTTTACCTTCCATAAAGAATTGTATGGTGTACTAAACTTTACTTTCCATGAATAATTCTATGGTGTACTAAAAGTTACCATGAAGAATTGTTTGGTGTACTGAAACTTACGTTCGATTTTAAGTAAGCATACATTTATTGAAGTGAGCCCCGTGTCTCCACATCGAATTTCAGATGCTGTAATCACTGTCCTTAGATTTGCATTTGTATAGACTTGCCAAGTCTAAACAGATTACAATGCCCACTCGACAGACTAGCAGAGGAGTGTAAGACCTACTTTACTTCCTATTTAGCCTTTCTCCAGGGCTGCACTGCAATGTGTTTGCTATACGTTCAGTCTCCTGTGCAATACATTTTAGTTGGGATAGATAACACCACAGTCTCTGAGAAGATGTTATATTTGTAGATTTAAATTTTTTAATAATGTGGTAGAAACTAAGAATTTCCCCCAGAGACTTGTGCAAGTCTATTCCTCTTTGTTCAAGTGGCATTAGGTTTGGAATGTTGTGAATTCATCATTCTCTTCTCAACGTCATTCATCATGAGGTGACGATGTTCTCTAACCCATAACTCACTTAGGTCCCTCTCAGTGCTGTCTTCTACTTCAATGTGCATATTGCACATTACCTTGTGTAAGGACCACTGCACACTGATATTGTATCCATACTTTTATGACTGCTTTGGCAGTCAAATCAAACAAGGTTTGGTTAGAAGCTGGATATTAAGTTTGGTTGTGATTTTTGTGACGTCTTTTGATAAAAACATAGGATTTGACATAAGAGGGCTTAGTTCTTTATGAAATTTACAAACCCATTCATTCTGTGTTGAATAAAAGTTGTCCAAACCATGATTAAAATTCCAAAACGTATTCTTATTAACTAATTAAATGTTATTGTAGTGTATTCTGTAATTATGTTTCGTGTAGTAATTACTTTTGGCCGTTATAAAGGGTTTCTGGAATGTGACAAAAATGAAATGAATTGTTTTGAATGTACACGTATAATAACAAACCATTCCGCCCTATTATTATTATTATTATTATTATTATTATTATTTACATGTTGCACGACTAGGAGATGCATGGTGTCCATATGCGTATCGAATGCATGTTTCACGAATATTCAATAAAGCGATTTGATCTCAAAACACGATAAGCGAAGACGTAAATGATTAGATGGTGTGAATCATGCGATCTAGAACTGGTATCGACCACATAAAGGTAAACCTCGCTCAGAAAACATACTAGATGGTCAACACATGTAACGATATTTGCCCCTGCATAGAAGATAACACGCCCCTAGACGGAGTTCGAACACAGAACCCCCATTCTAGGAAAGCATATCATCATTACGACCTTTTAAACAACGTCCGTAACCCTTGTCTGAACGTTCCTATATCGTTTTACAAAGCCGTCCTGAATTTACATAAAGTGTTAAATAAGTCCAAAACTTACGACATCGTAAACTTTGGTGTATCTTTACAATATCCTAACGTAAAGATGCTTTTATAGAACCGTGGCCTGCACATTAACTCTAACAGTGAAGCTGTATCACAGTCCTCACGAGTATTCGGGTGCCTTATCAATATGTATTTGAATTGGTTCCCTTACTAAAGCACATGAGAAGCAATAGCGTTTATTATATATGCATACTACTGGCTCACAAATTGGATTGCATTAATCATTGTGGTCGGAGTAATTATTGTAATTGTATCGTTCCCAACATTTAATTTGGTGGTTACATGTAACCAGCTCCTGGTAGTTCGCTAATCATACAAAGCAATTAGCTACCGTGGAGTGCGTTGGCGTTAAGTCCCGATGCACTGCATGAATCTTTAATGGTTCGGAAATATGAAACGGCTAATATGATGTACAGCTACACTCACAGCTGCTAAAATGACGGGCTAAAGAATTTTTTTGTTATTAATAGAACATGTACAAATGGGGTTCTAAAAATTTAGACACCTGACCTGTGAAATTGATATGTTTTTCAGAACGTTGAACGAAATTGTTTCACTCTTTTTATGTGTTTGTGCGTAAGAGCCAGCTGAGGTCTGTGGCCCAACATCGTTTTAGTTTTAGTAACATGTTCATCTTCCCTTCGTTTGCTAAACACTGGCACATTTGTGAGTCCAGTGTACAAATACTGGTATCGTTAGCTTCACAAAGGTATATAAAAGTGTACTAAATTACTTTTCTCAGGAATGTAGATTGTAATCTGCAGAGTATACGTATGAGTATACGTATGATCTATATGTGATCTACAAATGAGTATGCGTATGATCTATATGTGATCTACATATAAGTATGTGTATGGTCTATATATGATCTTTATTATGCATATGATCTATACGTGATCTACATGTACATGTGATCTATATACATGTATGTGTATACGTATGATATATATGTGATCTATATTGTGAGTATGATTGTAATCAAAATATTTGGAGCAAAAGCGCCATATACATGTATGGTACGGATATCAATGTCTCTTCATCAAATATAATTAACACAAACTTCAGTTTAAAATGCGCTAACATGTAGCGAAGAAGTGAGAAGTGATACATGTGAATTTTCCATATTTGCTTTAAAAAATTAACCTCGTTTATTTTGGTTTAACAGGAACAGGACCTCAGTAACGTAATGCTTTTTATCGTAGATAATTTAAATAAGGATCTGTTGCTTTCACTTTTCTTTCTATTGAGGTTTCATTTAGTTCTGTCCTTCTATGAATAAGCAATTCACCTGCAAGTCTTCACCTACAATGTAAAACACAACTCAGTACAATCACCAACCGCTTAACCCGAATGTAATATAAACGATATCAAAACAGTCATCAAATGTCAATTCCGCATATAATATGAACGATATGAATGAAGTCATCAAAATGTTAATCCCGGATATATATGCACGATATCAATAAAGTCATCACATGTTAATCCCGGATATATACTAACGATATCAATTAGGTCATTTCATGCTAATCCCGGATATATATGAAATGTATCAATAATTTTATTAAACGCTGATACCGGATGTATAATAACGATATCCCGGTTAGTATTTTAATCAACTTTCGTTAGAGCCTTAAGCTTGTATTATTTTAAGGAAGGCAATGATGAAGCAACAAAAGAGCGACTGTGTCAGGTTACCGCGTGCACATTGTAATGAAATGCTCGGAATAAGTAGTTTTCTGTGGCACATACCACCCCCACTCCTATCCTCTCCACTTGGTGCTTGGTGTTGACTTGATGTGGTTCCAGTTGTCTGACTCCGTAACGTGTCACTCCTAATAGAGTCTAAGGATCTCGGTAAGTAATACTCTTCCGCTGCAGGTACCATATGCTGAACAGCGAACGATGCACTGTGGGCTTGTGTATACATAGCTGGCTCTGAGGTTTACCAAAGACGAGATGCGGTTTACAGACATATAGTATTGTTATGTAAGGGGAAATCATGCAAGTATTAATGTACCCCAGTGAAGTATACTCAACAACAAAAACGCGTAGGTGATTTTAGGTGTGTGAATTAACACACATTTACTGTACAACCGTTATGTGAACTTAGGTTTGGAGTGGCTGTTAAAAGATAATGTTCCGTCGGCCACATAACCTAACTTTTAAGGGGCCCTTCCACATGTTTCACGTGCATATCACGCACGTTTACTGATGTTGTGTGTGCACCTTATACCCGTTTTTGATTTGGTTACGTTTAGGCAAAGCATTTTTTACATGTTGAGCGTTTTGTGCAATAAAACAATGACTCTATTCTTGGGATTTAAAATTACATCATCTTTGCGTCCAACATATCGATCGATATCCGTCCAGAACGTATTTCTACTCCTACAAATAGGGTCCATGCGTATCTTTTTTTTATGAGTATACAAATCTGTATTTTTTGTACAATAGAGGAACATGACAAGAAGAACTACGTACAGTATGCGCTGTAACTAAATTATCGCTGTTTCTTTGACAGTTATATTTCTATAACAAAGTGTTGGGCCCGATAGTGGAATAGATATTTTCCTCACAAAACATTTAAGGAGTAAATTATCTTTAGCAGCCTTCCAGTGTTATCAGTCCTATAAAGGGATTATTCCAGACAGGGACGTATTTATACTGAAATGCATAGACTCAGGATTCTGGCAAGAGCGCCCAAAATTCTGGCAACACCAGAGTGAACATCTACTATTGTTCATTTTCTTGGCTTTTCGGTAATTCATAGGGCAAGAAGGAACCACTATCCCAATTTCAAGGGTGCCCATGCGCCCATGAAATTGCCGAGGATCGGCTCATAGACGATTGTCCAGAGCTCAGGGTGTCCGGCGGGAGGGGGGGGCGCCGCAATATAAAGATGGAGTTTTTCGTGTTATATTTACATTTCAAACTGTTCAGTGGCGCCTCCTATTTCAAGTGGAGGCCAGGGCACGTGCCCCACCTGTAATACACTGTGCCACCCTGATAGGCTATCCCCCAGATAACCCCAGTGGAACCCAACTGATACAGCTACTTGTATGCCGCTCCACTTAAAAGTTAGGCCATTTGTCGAAGTTAAATCAAGTAGGCCCAGTCAAAATAAGAGAATCATTACATGGCAAGTGGCCCCCGTTCGTCGACCTATGATTATGTCTCTTTATAAATGGTATCTAGCGTTGTTTCCATCTGTTTGATATATAAATAGTGAACCAAACATTTTCATTGTTATAATTATTGGCACGGGGTCTGCACTACGAATATTTGTCATCATCAAATCCCTTCAACCAGGCTTTGCCCTTGAACTCTGAGAGGAGTAGCTTTGCCGGACCCTTGCAATTATGCAATCACAATTCATGAACAACTACAGACGTTACACAAAACCAAGAAGGGTGTATTCCAATTAGACTTGTACTTGCCTCGAGAGAACTGCACTTTGAATTATGATTGAATTTTTGCTTGCACAAAACACAAATAACAGCATTTTGCCATCTTAAATTGCATTATTCGGCACAATAGGAGGTTTGAGTAAGAGTTAGAGAAAATCCCTGGATTGCAATCCTCCGGAACACGTCTTTTGATCTGCAACTGTTACGAACTTTTCTATTATCCGCTCTGTAAACATGAAGGGAAGGAAACGTGCGGCGGACAATAATGCCGTCGCGAATTTAATCCTGATGTAATTCTAACTGCAAAAATTAATTCACGCTCGGTAAGGTACATATTTGTCATCGCAAGGCTCTGAGATTTTTTTCCAGGGAAGAAGTCCCATTATGCACGCAGTCTTAGTAGTGAGATCAGTTTCATAGAGGATCGACACCGTATGTTAAGGCTCATCTAAGCCTATACTTAGCACGTGATGGTTTATTAATGTGTCTTCATCGAGGTGTAAGATGTAATAAAGCATGTGCTGTCAATAAACTGCTAGGAAACATAATGCAGCTAGTGGGTGTATCTTGTTCATGTAGGCCTACATTTTGTTTTCAACATCCGGTGATACACGGTGTCGAATTATCGAGTTATACATGGAGTTGGCCACTGACAAGTACAATCGTTGTTCCTGTTATTTTGCTTCTGAGGCGATTTGGGCACTTGGTGCCTTTACGAGCACAGTCGAACACAATGGGAAGTTCCCCAGTTACCTCCCCTGCGTAATATATTGGACATGAATGGAATGGTAAGTTTGACATGATTTGCCGTCCCGAAACGAGACGAATTACGAAAAAAGAGACGAGAACTTAATACCAATAATAAATACAGGAAGTGTGTTTATGAAATATCACTCAATGGGCAATTACCACCCATGGCACTAGAGATAGTGAGTTATTTCGGGTTTTACGTGGTTTTCAGCAATCTGTCTGCCACATCGCCACGATCTCACCAACTTCACGTCGGTGTTGGGGCTCCTCTCTTTCCTAGCTGAAAGAGAGGTACCCGTACGGGACGCGAACCACAACCGCCAAGGCTGACATATTGCTTACTTGATCAAGACATTAAAAGTCAAGTGCAAGTATTTGCAAAAATTAAGCAATTATATTTGCAATATAAGCAAGCATTTGTAATAAATCAACATGCCTTAGTCATGGAGACGATCTTCTTGATGACAGGGGTATTCACAGAGATACGATTCATCATCCTTTCATGTTCGAGATGTTTTTTAAGCAAGGGTGAATAACTCTCGGTGACTCAATTTGCAATGAACAGCTAGGGCACACTGGTATCCCACTGTTGTAAGCCAGTGACCTCAGACCTTATGAGGTTTAATGCAGATAATGTTCAAGTTATCATCGGGGAAAGAATGAATAAGCAATAAATCGCAGACGAGAATAATGCTCTGTAAGAAAACAGCATCATGTTGCCTGTAGTATATACTGAACAGCACTGATAACGTACTATCAACGAATATTTGAAATTTGATGAAACTAGCCTGCCAACACTGTTGACCCCAAAACATTAGGTGTATGATTGAGAGAGACAACAGACATAATGCGAACCACAACCATTGATGCGCTTTTCTTCATCACTGTGTAAAAGGGGTCAAATTTGATATGCGTCATGTCCCCTTCAGTCATCATTTACTGGTTATGCGTTTTAAATGATGTTCAGTATATAACATCATCATTACCCTTACTGTACATTCAAAACCATTAGAAATGCAATCTGAAATTAAGCTCCCATTTTCGTTTTGAGCAAATTTAGAAATTTATTTATATGCCAAAACATTGATGTAATGGTAATGTGTTATTCTGCAATACATGATGTTCGAATTTCAAACCACTTTTGATTTATGTTTTAGAGGGCTATATCCTTCAATTAAATTAAATATTACCGGTACCTGAGAACTGAATTTCGTTTTTATTGGCTTATTAGTGGTAAGTGTAGTGTTTGACGTTGCATTTCTTTTCGGTTATATATCAAACACATTCATTCATGTTTAATCTTCTTTCTAAATTTTCAATTATTTTTCTGGTGTGTGTGCTATATCTCCATTTTTTCACAGACCACTTTTCGGGCACCCTTCTTGCAGCTGCGATCTTTGGTTGTCATTCTGTCCGTTTCATTTCCTCATGCCGTTAATTCCAGAAACATAACCTAAAGAAAGACTCCATATTCAGACTTAGCTATAATAAAATAAAGCAGTAAAGAAATGTTTAAATGAAATGGAGGCAAAACTAGAACTGAGATATCGTAATGGATAGTTCACGAAAGCAAGCTCCCATAATTTGGGTTTTTGCAATCCACTCTCCGAAGACCACGCGAATGCCACTAACCACTGGCATGTGAATGACTTTACTCCAGTGCAGTCTTGAACATCAACTGAACAAACAAGCTCGGACGGATAATATGTTCATATTAGGTGTCATTTGATTTCACAGACTATTTCAAAATGTGAATGGGCAATTTACCTCAGATCGATCGTGATCGTTTTTTACTGTCAGATTTACATGGAAGAGTTCCTTTTCCCTTATTTTTAAGACTGAACTGTTGGTGTTTTGTAGTGGAAAATATTTATAGCTCAAATATTGTTGTGTTTTGCCAAGCTTGATTAAAATGCACAAATGTGTTGGTTTGATACAGGTTTAAAATGGACATTTGAGAAAAACAAAATATCTATGCTTGGTCCATTCTCCATGGTCATCTCAGAGGTCATCTCCGGTCAAATTCATTCCGTGCAATGATTTCATAATTCAGCGAGATTATTAGCTCCGTAGCCAATCCAATTTACCAGAACCCAATCTGACATCTAGATTAAGCATGAAAGGCAGACTGAATGTAATTGTCATGCATTTCATATTTCATACAAACCTGATTACTCGTTGTCAGCATCAATTCTCTTTGATCTGCTCTGCACACTCACATCCTGAACGTAATACGAGAACAATATATTGTCAATACCTAGCGAAATGTGAAACAAGTTATCATAGAATATTTCATATTAATTTGTATTTGTATGCAAGACGGTTTTAGGGTGTGTTATTAAAGCTGGTTTGTTGGGAATGGCATCAGCCTGACGAACACACAATTAGTATATGATTACCACCATCAACAGCGGACTTCACAGTGCCGTAGCACCACTCGGGCGCCCCCCCCCCCCCGGCTTTTTTTCACATGAAAAATAAAATTGATATTTTTGCAGTCTTAAGTCGAAACAACGTAACACGTTATAAAACCAAACCAAAGCAGAGAAAAGATCAATAAAAAGCTACAGATTAAGCTTTGGCACGGTCTATATAAAATTATGTACATCTTTCAGATTAAAATTTAGGCCTACTGCTGTAATAAGACAGGCCTACTATAGTTTCAGGTCAGCGTTAACTAAAAATAACATGTTCGTGTAGATGATAAATTTACCTTCTGATTGATAAAACTGTTTGATAGTTGTGGTTTTAAACTCTTTGATTTGAACCTTACAACACATTTATTTTGCTTGAAAAGAAGGGAAGCATTCTTCTCTAGGTAGTAGTCTAAATCGCAATGTATGGTCGCCCATCATTTTGTGCCCCCCCCCCCCCATTTTTTAAGAACTTGCTACGGCCCTGCTTCAGTAACAATGATTTAATAAACATGTTTTGTTTCTGGCTCTTGATATAAAATTATTATTCATATGAGGCCATGCAAAGTTAATTATCTGGTTCTCAGGCACGGTGCAGTTTACATTCAGACCCCCTTGTGACATGAGTTGTTTGTTGATTTTAGAAAATAAAAACTTGCGCTCGGGCGCTCGGAACCTATTACATGCCTCTGCTGATGTTTGTGTATAACTGCAGATCCAAACTAATGATTACATATTTTTGTTATCATTACATACAGTAGAGTAAGCATATTTTCTCAGCAATTGTAAAACTGAACTTAACGTAGACGGAAAATTAAAACAATATGTTTGGAAAATATTAATAAACTTATTAAGGCAGTTGGAAAGCCTTACCCAATGGAAATGTGTGGTGTTTGTTATCGAATTAGTCAATGATCAGGGAAACTGGTTAAACTTTAAGGACTTTGAAAAAATTATGATGTGAAAGGAAATATTATTCCTTATCAAGCAATGATTGCTGCTACCAAATCAATATTTTGCGAAAACGAAACATGTATAGAAATTAAACATAATCAGAAAACGCATATGGATTAGGGAAGCTAATCAGGAACAAAAGCTGCAAAGCATTTTAGAATCGTTTATTAAATCCAAAGTGTGTACACCACGCCAGCCTTGTGAAGTGGGGAAGATTTTATGTGTATTGAGTTGTCAACACAAGACCGCATTAGTGCGAATTTGATGACGAAAAGATGTACACTTGGAATGTAACACGAGTTCTACGACATTTGTGCTGACTTTCGCACAAAGATAGTGGCGATTCATGTCCTTTTAATGTCATCCAGACCATAAAACGTACCTGGTAATGGTACTTTAAACAGATATTCTTCCACATTACAAGAGATTAACTTTGAAGTTGGTACTTGAATCGTTATACACCGACAAAGTGTCTCAAATTGGGTAATATACACCACAGATCAAAATTGAGTTCCCCTGCACGCGTTCTTCTTGCACGCTTTCTGTCTGCGTCAAGAGTTTAACATTCTGTGATTTAGGTTCTTATATAAACCAAGAAACTGATATCCGTAAGAAATATGTCGTTAATTATTTATCCAGCAATTTACACATGCCTCTGAATGTACGTAATGATTAAATTGAAAGACAAGACGTTGGTACCGAGCGGTAGGTAACGAACAAGAGACTTACTTTGGAGTTGGCTTCATGTTATATCCCACCCAGACCAAAATAATGCAATACACCGAGTCCATACTACTGGCATTTGTGTTAATGAGTATTGCAAACAAAGAAAAAGACACGGAAGCAAAAGTTATACGCCACATAACAGTGTTACCGATTCTAAGCACAAATTAGCCACAAAATTATACTTTTAAACACTGCATTTCCAAACACAAATAATGACTCTCCCTTGCACCATAAATTAGCGTTTAAAACATACAACACGATTCTGTTGGTTATGGGTCCAAAACCTGACCGGGTTAGCCGACTTCCAACGCTGACCAATGGCTAGGGTTATTGTCGCCCAGTGCGGTCACTCATGGTGTCACCACCGATACTTTGCCTTGCCGTCAGCACCTTCTCGATGAATTTACTCATTCCTTAGACCTATATACCTCTTCCCGTGTCAGAACATACAGAACCCCCTCTGGTGGTGTCCC
>JAUELE010027637.1:0-16333 GCA_031471655.1 Diodora aspera
TCCAAGAATATTTATAGACTTAAATACATTATTAATTTTGTTAATGTTCTGCCTAGTTGCTTCCACTTGGTTTCCAAACTGGTTCATTAAGACATAATGTACTCCAGTGTTTCATGACCAAAACAGTTTTCCATGTGAGCAAACACTAGAATTGTTAAGCTTACAACAGTTTGATGCTATTGTAGATAAATTGGTTTGTTGAAGTTGTGTGGCTAATGGTTTTCATGTGTTTTAAAGCAAATCATAGGACACAAAATCGTTAGAGCAAATTTGCACCAATGTTGGTTCACCAGTGTTTACATAAACCTACTGGGGTCCTGGACCAAACGATACCTTGTTGTCATGTCTCTAGCCTGTGTGAGAAAAACGGATGATATAATAATTGTTGTGAAATAATCGTAAAGACAACACAGATGCCTAACATGAGTTTCCCATGTCTCACACCCACCACTGCCAAAGTGAAACAAAAAGAGCCAGTGTTTACCCACAATTCAACTCAAAGGAAATGTTGGCTGCACGATCTTTCGAAATCGGTGATCAAACAACCTCTTGACAGAGGTGACGAAAAGATCTTCGGCGAGCTGATGGATTTCTTCGCAGTGAAGAGGAGACCAAATATTAGTGGACGACTTATGGATATTGGCAAGATTTCCCCCTTCACCAGACTCTAGTTGTGTGTCATGGTAAACTTGAATGTGACGGTAGAATTTAAAGTGGGTTGTTGAAATTAACAAAAAAGGTGTCGGACAGACCTTGCCCGGTTTTCTACCTGTTTGAGAGTACACCCAAATTCATTTTTTTATCTGTCACATTCTTTCTGGTGTTTGTTCCAGAAAGTGAGAAAAGATAGCCATATTGTGTAATTTGATGAATCAAAGCAAGCCTAATAACTTCAAAGACTCGTCATTTTCTTGTAATTGAGAGAAAATTGTTCATTATGATACTTTGAAATATTTGAATATCATCAGAATCATGAGAGTTTGGCTTTTATATATATAAATAGCTGAATGTTATCAATATTGTTTTTCATTGTGTTTTTTTCATTGCAAATTAGTATAATGATTATTACTCCAGCTGACATTTTTGGAAATATTGAGAATATCTGAGACGGAAAATTAGTTTTAGGTTTCGTGGTCCAACAATGTGGAAAGTTGAACATTTGGATTAAGAGATAGTCTGATTTAATTATGTTAGTCAAACTGTCAGTCTCTTTCGCAAAATATGGAAAGATTTTCTTCACTTCTCTGTCTCAAGTTCTTTCTGAAAGTGGAGGTAATTTACTGTTTCTCGGAACTATATTTATCTTGTGAAAATGGTCATTGAGCTAAATATTAGGACCTTACACTCCTTTGGTGTAGTGATATGTCACAGTGTTGGTGGTGAGGAACCGGTCAAGTTTATTGCACGAGTCCCATAAAGAAATCTGGATTGCAGTTTGTGCTTATCCAGATGGCCCTCCATACATTCTCTGCTGTCTATCATGAAGTCTGGGATGTAGTGTTAGCATTACCTGAGCTGTCTAACCCAGGCTCACTCCAATATACACACTACAGAAGCACTGCCAGAAGTCACGCTCTGCTGCTCCTAGACTTTAGCAGTTTGTAAATGATCGCTGATTATTTTATCAAGCCTGTTTGTAGACATCGCTCTACCACACATACCACAGTCCAGAGCATTCATTGCCTGGTCTGGCCTCCATTGTGATCTGGTGATACAGGATCGTGTCAGTTTAGGTATTACTTGATCAAAGGGCAATGGCTAGCATTGTAGATTTTGTCATTGATGTAGCAGAGATAGCTTGTCAATTGATATGTGAATGTTATTTCAGTAAGGCTGGTTTACATGTCCAGCAGATTAACACAAGTTTGTTAGAAAATGATTTCTAGCCTCGCTCATGGTCTAATTTATCTTGTGATAGATGTTTCTGGTTTCAAAATTGGAATAAAACAAATTGTGGAAGAAGATAGACCCTAATGTCCCTTTGACATTTAATAATCAAAATATTTCTTGTGACAAGGCAAAAAATAAGAGCTTGTCATTCACAGAGGTTGCAATGTGATATATGATTTAGCCTTGCTCCAAGTCTGTACTGCAATATATTTATCACACATTCAGCTCCCAGTGCTATTAAATTTAGCAAGTCTAGTGAGGAAGGCGAATATTTGTAGATATTTTGTAGATATTTAAATAAAATGTTAGTAACTGAGAATTGTGCAAGTGCATATGGAGTGTTGTCAGCTCAAAAATTTACTGTTTGTTGAAAAAAAACCATTGACCATGTTGACATTACATTTGTGTCCAATTTATAGCCGTAAACAAGGTTTGGTTAACTTGTTTTATGACTGTTTTTTCTTTGTTTCATTTTAAACCCTAACTACTGGCTCCCCAATGTTTTAGCATGAAAACATTATAGTCTTTGCATGCTTAATTGCAAATGTAGAATAAAAAGAAAACAATCTCACAGACTTCTTGCTTGTTGAAACTAAAATGAAGATAAACTTCTCTCATACAATGCATCACATCACCTGTATGAACAATCAAGCTTCTTGTCTGTAAAAGTGTTTCATTATACATCTATATAGACATGCATCAATTGTCTGTAAAAGTGTTTCATTATACATCTATATAGACATGCATCAATTGTCATTTAAAGCATGGGAAGGTGTAGATCGAGTCATTGTTCACATGTCTCTGGTCACATCAGTGGTATGGAGTGTCATTTATTTCACTCCAACAAGACCATAGAAGACTTAATCTGGCTTGGATGTGAACATAACCATGTCAATTTCACTTTGATGGGTGTTGGGTGCCGCTAGTTTACTGTTGATAGCCATATCCAGTTGCAGGTGATGAAAGGCTTACCTCTATCTGACAGCTACTGATACTGGACAGCTGGACTCTGGTCAGTTTTCTGGCTTTAATAATCTGACCATTTCGCCAAGTGCTACTAGATAATAGATAGACCATGTAAATGAATTGTCAGGGCTTTCAGAAAACAATCCAGCCTGTTACCGACCACTGCAAGATTGAAGATAGCCTATGTACATTTCTGAGTATCAGTTTAAATTGTTATCATGATTTGTCTGAAATTCTCTCTTGAGACTAGTGGTCTGATTCTTTCCTCATAAACTAGTGATTCATCCCCAGTCCTCTCAATGAAGTTTAGTGATTTGTCCGAAGAAACCAATGCTTGATTTCATCGGAAGCTTATGAAGGTTTCCGACTCATCTCTGCCCGAGATGTAAATTTCATCTGCAGTCATGTGTGATCCTGTGCCTCCATTGACCTCTCATCACCTCCTGGCATGTATATTTCATCCTGGTTAATATCCCCTGACAGAGGAGCTCAAGTGATTGGTGGTGACTCACTTACGACTCTATTGATAGATAAGCAAGGAGTGATTATTGACAGCCAGTTCAATACTTGTTAATTGGTTGAGTTTTTCAGGATATGCCTTTGCACATTGGAGAGTCTTGCATGCAACTGTATTGACCACAAATGTGCACAAACAGTTTAGTGGAGAGTTGCGATGACGTTTTACATTGTGGGGGCAATATTTCAGCAATAACACATGACGTCCGAGGTATACACCAAGGGCAAGGATAGATTCATGAAACAGATCAGTAGAATGAAAGGGAAAACAAAATCTAAAGTTAAGTCGCCTTGTACGGCAAGCATTGGGTTACTGGGGTCCTATTCTAAGTGGGAACTTGTCACTTCCTGGAATATCCATGGGTGAAACAGTTTATTTTCATTTGTGCTCATACCTTGATTAAAAGTTAGTCATTGAACTAGTCTTTTCAGGAGACTAGCTTCTGTGCATCTCAGTATAGGGATGTGTACATTGTACACTCATGTGGCTGGACTTGCTCATATCATGTATGTCATTCTTGTAATGGTGAGGCAAGGAAATGATCACTGGCTTTGTTCTTGGTGTCGTAGAAAAAAAATTAAATGGCCGTGCAAAGAATAAGGGCCTTGGGCAAATCTTTGTTTCATTTTGTTGCAATAGTTAAACAATTAGTTAATGACATACATGTATATATAAATTTAATACTTTTACAATTTTCTGTAACAGACTGAATTTATTAGCCTAGACTTGATTGTTTTCTAGCTGGACTGTTTAGAGTATCTGTAGATATTTCACAACCAATGGTGCTTGACAACCAGTTTTATAATGAGATCAGTGTGTGTATGACTCATCAGATCATTATCAAGTTGAAGCTTTCCATGCATCTCCATGGCTCGACATGTCTTCAATAGAATTTATTAAAAACACTTCTCATACAAAAGAAATTGTCAAGACTCTGATGTTTTTATTCTCTGTCCCAAGGTAGCAACAAATGTATTCATGAGGGTCTTTGTCTAACCTTGCTTTAAAGTGGAACTTGACATCAGTTTCATTCCCTTGTATGTCCAGAGAACTCATCATTTCACACACCTGGTTGCCTATTCTCATCACTGGAGTGTGCCTTTTAAGTCCATGTTGCAGTTATTTTGAAAATATTTCAAATGTGGAGAAAGTTGTTGGGAGAGGTCTGAGATTGCTGGCTTAGTCATGTGATGTTGACAATATCCTTGTCGGAGCCTTTGTTTAATTAGTTTCATTTTCACCGTCCTGAAATTCATATGTTTGCTGAAACGATGCACAGGGTCATGAACAAATTTTGATCATTGAAAATTTGAAGAAGTCTGTGTTTTTTTTGTATTTTTCAGAAGATTAAATAAAATCATTTTGTGTGTTTGACTGAGAAAGCATGGCCTGTATGTTGGACAGTCTAATGTCGGTAGTTTAACGGCTGAGAACATTTTTTAGTGTCGCTAAGGTCATGACCTGTGATGAGCCTCTCTCAATTTGTGTCTAGATAAATCTCTTTCAACCACTTTAAGCTATCAACGTATCTAGTAGTAGTGAGGAAAGATTACATTATGTTTCTTTAACTTGAATATCTTTATTAAAATAAACAACCCTTTTTTGTGTACATTTGTATCCAGACATGTTTTGCTGGTAAAATGTATGAAGTTCTTGCATATTGAAGAGTTGCTGATCTTTGTAGTCCGTTGATTTTTAGGAGTGATTGTTAAACTGAATTATTTTTGCTTGTCAGGAGACAAGTGAAATAGACTGGTATTTACAAATTTTCAAAATATAGTGATTGCCAAGTTAAAGCAGTGGCAAAAGTGTTAGGAAGTGTGCATATGTAGAAATTTTGGTTAATGCAAATAAAAGTTTCAAACATATCTCTCTGGGATGTCAAGTGAGATTGAATTATCTGAAACCAGATTTTATGTTTTATGAAATCAGTTCAGTTAAAATGTGTCTTTCCTTGATCAAAGTAATATTTGGCTATCAGAAGAATATTCTGGATGCTAATAGGTAGGTATCCAGAAAAACAGAATATTTGGTTATAAATCTGAGTCAGGTTGAGCCTTACGGTCACTGGACATTAACCTCCTATGACCTCCTGAATAATTCATGAGAATATGTTTAACTGGGTCAGAGATTTCAGCCTTGACTTGCTGCACAGAAGTTCTCACATTTCATAATATTTCAGTGTTTTTGAGAGGACCTTCAATGGTGTCAAAAAAATTAACATTACCATCGGTTTTTGTATAACTTTTAAAAAATGTTTTCTTTTGTAAATATTTTCTGTTGTGGCTAATTACATAGACTTCAAATGAGACAGTCATAGCCTTTAGGTAATGATATAAAATTGAATAAAAAAATCGTTGTGGATCATTTTCAAATTTGTCATAGTATATTTTACATACTTTGCTTTTGAAAGGGTCACCGAGCAATATTTGAACTTGTAACAGATGTTTGACTGCAGATCTTGTAGTGTGATGCAGAAGATAAAAAAAAACAGTGACTAAGATGCAGCTCTTCCTGTGAAGAATTATGATCATGTTCATGCAGGATATGTACAAACCACTCAAGCTTTGCTGCTTCAAGTCAGAAAGTCGGTTTCTTCCCATATGTTTTAATACTGGAAGATGATAAACATCTCAGTTGAACTGGACGTTTTTTGCTCAAGGGGCAGCATCTGTTGAAGCCATCTCTGTTAGCAGTTCAAGGCTGATTCCCGGCAATAGTGTGGCTGGCAAGCGGCAGTACAAGGCAAGCTTAGAAGTAACACAGCATTAAAAATTAAGGACAGCAACATTTTCCAAAACATATGTTAGCATTATTGCACGCATCCATGCTCAAGATATGCTACATTCCTTACCACTCTTATATATAATCCTATTTAAGGTTCAACTAAACTGTACGAGAAAATCCATTTATTAGACTGAATTATCAAACAGTGAGCTGAATGATTGTGAAAAGTCATGTTTAGTCTTATCGTGCACCCAAACTGATCACGTTAAGTTGCTGTGCATGAAAGCTGCATGGCTGGAAGGATGCTGCGCAGTGGCAGCTGAACCAGCCGTCATTATGTAAGTGCTCTGCAAAATCTGCCTGTAATTATCATTACCATTTCCAGTCTAGACCTTTAATGACAGGAATGACATAAATGGCAAATATTCATTTGTAGTGTCGTAATAGCTGCAAGTTCCTCCCCACTGCCATTTTAGCTTGTGCAGCTGATCAAATGTTTCCATATTTTGGGGAATAGTTGGTCTTGCTTCCTAATTGTGTGTATTTCTTGCAGAGCCTGTTAGAAGAAATTTATCAGGGTGTACAAAGTTGTTATTCCCTGGCTCTTGCCTCATCTCCACTGGACTGAAGTGTTACCCCTTGCAGCTCCATCTTGGAGGCCTTATTTTTGTCCCTATGTATGTGTTCTTGACATTTGGAAAAAAGTTTTACAATTTTTTTATTTTTGAATTGTTGATTTAGTGACTCACAAGAACAGATTTCTGATACTGGCATCTTAAGTTGGCTTGAGGCTTGTGTGGGTTAGCCGAGTCTCTAGATGAGGTCCTAATAATTTGGTGGCCATACTAGATATCTCCATGACAAATGAGAAATATATGCTCTCTTGTCTTTAAAACATAACATGGTTAACTAATGTTCCGGTTTAGTGATCATTGGATACAAGATTCCTTTGACTGTGGTGATTGCAGGTTCATGCTCTTGAAGAGAAGAGTGAGGGTAATTTCTTTTCACAAATTGGTAGTGTTATAATTTCCTCTCATTTCTTCTCATATAGCCCTGTTGATATGCTAAAATCGATATGTCGGCTCTAGCAGGCTAACATAACGATAGATCCATCCAATGTATTGGATCTGCCCCCAAAAGGTTTAAAAAAGATACTTTTGTATGTTTTTGTATTTTTGGCAAATTCTTTTTGTTTGGTAACATGCTAGAAGCATTAATAATGAGGTTGAAATAATAATTTGGGTGTTTTCGTGATTGCTTGTTAAAACTGAATATCCATCAACATCATCAAGACCCGAAACATATAGGTTGTAGTGAAAACACAGGAGGAGGGATACATGGTGAGTTGAGTGAGATCCGACACGACATCGTCTTGAGACACAAGAAACATGTGTCCCTCACAGCTGAACAAGTTGTGGCAGCAGTTTGTGCCATGATCCTGCCAGGTTTTATGTACTAGAGATTAATTTGCTCTCTTGATATTGCAAACAAAGTGAGATTTAAATGGATTGAGTTAGCTGTATTCTGTAAAAGTGTCCCATGGGGCAGATGATTTACATGTCCAGTTGCAAGTATCATGACAGATTGCAATGAACATCCACAGATACTAATCAATTTTGGAATTTCCAACCATTGATTTGTGTGGCCTGATGTGAAATTGGTGAGATGATCACTTATACTTTAAATCAGAATTTCCACAGCTTGCACAGTGTATGTATATGGGAAGGTCAGATAAGAGAAATTAGATCCAGTTTGATGCAGTTTCCTCAATACATTTAGTGTTGTCAATGTTGCAAAATGTCAGTGTATGCAAAGTGTATAAGTATGTTACATTGGTGTCCCAGTCTGGACCTCAACTGACCTAACGGAAGGTCAACTGACCACTGATATATATAGTCTAGTGTAGTGTTGGTCAAGAAGGATGAGTAAATGAATTTCTTGACGCCTAGTTATCATCGGCTGGAAAGTTTCATGCGGGTGCGGGATGGCGGAGTGGTTAGGGTGTCGACCCAGCAATCTGTCAGCGTTCCGAGTCCAACCCTGGCACATCTCTTTCAGCTCAGAGAGACAGGAGCCTCAACACCAGTGTGATGTTGATGAGACCGTTGTGATGTGGCTGAAAGATTGCGGAAAGCCATGTAAAACTCCAAATCGCTCACTCACTCATGTAATTTGAAAACTCTTAGTGAATAGGAACATCCCTTTGGATCCAAGTATGAACTAGTCTAGTGACATTCATTTTACATGCTTCCCAAGAAGGGTTGCCAACTTTCTAGGACCCAAAGAAGGCAAAATGGAAGGGACTGTCGTGCTTATATGGGAAGGTTGCATACAGGACTAGAAAAGTTTGCTCTGAAAACGGGTACATCCTGGCTAGTACAGGGTGGTTGCAACCTATGCTTGTTGTACAAGCCGTGAAATGGGGGAGGGGGGATCTCTGTTTGAGCCGTCATATCCTTGGTGTGCTTCTGGAATACTGTCCACTGCAGCATTGAACATCATTTGCCTCACTCATTTGACTTTCTTTTGCATTCACTTGAGACTCCGTGAACATAGACTACTCTATGGGTGTCCATCCCTGTCACCATGTAGTTCATGGAAATTTGCAGCTGGCTTTCACACTTATGCCATCAGTTCATATCTTCTAGGGATACTTTATGACTTTGATTCTGAAGATATGTAAATTTTCAGTCAGTTGATAAACATCACTGTTTTCTAGTGCCAGAAGATGAAGTAATCAGCTGTTCAGATCCATTGTCCCCCATACCATAGTGGCCCTTGTTGTCTGCTCGCAGACCCTATGGGATTGAATAAACTCGCTGTTATCACCATTTTATGTCTTTTGTAAGTAGGGCACAGCCAAATTGAAGTGGGAGCTGTTTGGATGGGCTCACTCAGTGAATGAGCTGGATTTTTGGAAAATGGTTGACTTGAAAATTTCACTGAAATGGTTTAACAGGTTTAAGGGAGCTGTTTTCAAGCTTGATGGTGTATAAATTGTGAATACACAACTTGGTGAAAGTGTTCCTCACTTTTTGATCAAACAACTTGGTAAAAGTGTTCCTCTCTTTTTGATCAAACAACTTGGTGAAAGTGTTCCTCTCTTTTTGATCAAACAACTTGGTGAAAGTGTTCCTCTCTTTTTGATCAAAAAACTTGGTGAAAGTGTTCCTCTCTTTTCTATCTCCTTCCTAGCTCACCTTCCACTATCTTGTCAAACTAAAATTACTTCACCTGCAGTGTTGGTGTACGCAGAAATAACAGGCCATCAGAAATAGAATCTCCAAAAAACGACACTGACATGCATGGAAATCTGTGTTTTTTATCAGTTCTTTCTGTTATCAGGCAATATTTTACCAATAAAAAGTTCCCTCAGTTAGCTATCCCCATGTGCATACCCAAGCTGTGTCATCCATGAGTGTGGTGATAACATTGCTGGAAACAGAGGAAACGTCTGTCAAACTGTCACCTTAACAATTTTTCTCTCTTATTTATTTTACCCCCTAGCAGAGATGTAAGAGAGTGATTGTTTCTAACGGTTAGACTTGTTACATGATACTTGTCACAACACTGCGTCTCTCCCATTGACTTTTCACACGCACACTCATGTAATAGCTCAGCTTGGAAAATGAGAAAAATATGGCTCCCATTTTGTTGTGTTACGAAACTAAAGGGCAGTGCCGTGGCTAAATTTGGCTGTACCCATTTGCACTCTGAAATAACAATGGGCTTTGAATTTCATTTCAAAACACATTCCGGATATTTGCATTTATATGAGGATGTTTAGCAGAAATTTTTAAATGGGAAAAATGATGAAAGTTTGTTTTTGCAACATTTTTTGTTGTCCTTTCCCATAATTGTTTGAAACTGTATTTTTTCAGGAATTATCACTTTCAGGAATTAGATATTCTGCTTAACACCCATACAGCGCATAGGACTTCTTGATGTTCAATTATTATGTCCATGCATAGGTCCTGTGCATCAACAGCATGGTTTTGTTTCCTCCGCCTGATTATGGGCAATGTGAATGATAACCCGGATTGAGTCACATGTTTAGCCAATATTTACGGATGGTTTTTCTGTATTTCAGAGAGAATATTTGATTTGCTGGAGGAAGCACAGAACCGCACAACAACTTCATTAGTACGAGTTCACAATATTCCTCTGGATGAGATTCATGGAACTGTCAACGACCTGTTTCTGGATATGGAACAATATGCAAGGCAAGATCATGTCAACCTCAAAGATTCCATCAAGAAGTTCTTTATGGAGCTCTTCCCTTCAGTATTTTATTACATTCTCAGTGATCCCTCAGTTATAAGGTATGATGACCACTACCGTACCTGTCTCTCCCGCTCCATGGAACTCATAGAACCCTTCGATAAATTTCCAGCAGTTTTATCAAACAAAGTAGAAAAAGCCTTCCATAGGGCAAGATCATTTGTGAATGCCTTGTCGGTGATCACAGAAGCAATAAATGCAACAGATAATATCGAGTTTGACCACAACTGTCGTGAGGCTGCAACTCGTTTGCAGTATTGCTCCCATTGTCATGGATACGTAGGTGTAAAACCATGCCACGGCTTCTGTTTAAATGTGATTGGAGGATGTCTTGCGACTGTATCTGAGATCAGCCCTGCTTGGGATGAGCTCATGTCTGCTGTGGAAGCCTTGACAAAAGACATGAAGAATAAGAACAGTTTGGAGGGAGTGCTCAGTGGCATGGAGAAACAGATCAGAGATGGAATATTATACGCCATGGACAACGGACCCAGAGTTTATGACAAGGTAATCAAAATTCCAATAATATGAATAAAATAAAATTCTTACCAACAGGTAGATTATACAGATTTTCTTCTAGTTCAGCTGGTCTGTAATTCCACTCAGTAGTGGAAAAAAGTCTGTCTTGACTCGAGTCAAGTGGTATACTCCAAAGCTGAACGTCCAGACTAACATCTTGACTGAGGTCTTGCTGGTGGGTCATTGTTTTCCCTTTATTCCACACTTACTGAGGTATGATAACCCTCAGATGGACTGTTGGTTCTAGTGATATAGCTGAAAGATAACTTAAAGCCACTGTTAGCATCACCAAACCTGAACAGGTAGAACCAATAAGCAGGTGCTGCAGGTCTTAGTTTATTGTCCTGGTTTATATCTTGTTGTGCATCCCAGCAGTCGGTCGAGCTAGCCCATGAGTCTCGGTGCTCAGAAAGAAACTGAAGTCTGCAGTGCCACAGGCATTTGTGCAGTTCTGCTCCATAGCTGTGAAATTGTTATGGAAGGAACATCCCCAAAATATCTTAAGTTAATTATATTAGATTAATTTTTGGTGTGGAATTTGAGCTGCAATTTGAGTGTTGTATCTGCAGTACTGTACAACATGTCAAATTTGAATATGATATCTTTCCATTTATATTCTGTTCATGCTTTGGCACTGGATGGTGCAGACTAACATTTGGTCCCAGAAATATTAATCTACAAAAATATTAAATACTAAAACCAAAAAGGAGCCCAGGGATATTCCTAATTAAAGCTGAGAAATCCTAGACTTGCTAAATATCTAGACTTGGGCAGGGTTCATTATCTTTGTCTGCTTTAGGGTCTGGGTGACAGACTAGGGGAAACACGTACATCAAGGGAACCGATAACAATGGGGAGTCCTACAATAATGTATTAGGGATGCAGGCGAGAGATTTCAAAAGCGACGTCAGCAGACTTGGACAACTTTTCGTCTATCTTCTTCCGAACATTGCTGTCAAAAGGGACAGAGAATTCAATCACATAAACAAACAAAAATTGCATTTATCAAAGAGAAGCAGATCAGGTTTATTGAATTTGAGAGTCCGCAAGCTGTGTAGAGACTTATTCCAGACAATCTTGAAGGAGTCATTTTCCTAGACAGGCTGAATCTGCTCAGTGTCGTACCAGGGGTGGACCGCGAAACTAAAGCCACAAACATGACAAAGACGATAGTAAAAGACCCTTGCCATGTCATCATGCCTCTTTAAATAATAGTTTTTTAAACGTTTGCGGAAAACAATAGCTACACAAATAAGTAAGAAGTCCATAAGAAGTTATGATTTTCGGAAACGTTTTTGGAAAACAATAACTACATGAATAAATACTAAGTCCATAAGAAGTTATAATTCTATAGGAAACATTTGTGGAAAACAATAGATACATGAATAAGTAAGAAGTATTTAAGACGTTATAATTCTATAAAAACATTTTATGGAAAACAATAGCTACAATAATAAGTAAGAAGTCCATAAGAAGTTATAATTCTAAAGGAAACATTTGTGAAAAACAATAGATATAAGCATAAGTAAGAAGTCCATAAGAAGTTATAATTCTATAGTAAACATTTGTGGAAAACAATAGTTATAAGAATAAGTAAGAAGTCCATAAGAAGTTATAATTCTATAGGAAACATTTCTGGGAAACAAATAGCAACAAGAATATGTAAGAGGTCTTTAAGAATTGTTTCATGTAAAAGCAATAGCTAACAGAAAAGTCAAAAGTACATAAGAAAGTTATGCAAAAGTATAGTTAAAACAATAACACAAGAAGCTGTAAGTTCATAAGAAACTGTGATGTATTTTGAGTTCTTTGTTTAAAAGCAATGTTTTATTGGGGTTGCTGGGTAATTATCTGCTAACTGTACCATATTTATTGTTTGACCCCTGTGTATTTAACGATCTTCTTAACCTCTATGTTATTACACCAACTATTAGAAATCAGTACATCTGGTCTCCTACTTCCCAGCAGATATCGTCATATTATTTACATTTACCAATACCATATAGATCAAAAGATATATCTTGATGCTCAACAATATTTCCTACCATTTTGGTTAGAATATTTCCTTCTCCCTTTTGTTGTTTTACCAGCGTCATTTTATTGGGGAGTTTGTATGCCTGAGTATTAAAGAGAGAATCCTCTCAAGGAAGCAGGTAATCAAGTGTAATCTAAATCCAATTTCTAACACTAATAATTTATGAGTATTAAAATAATATGAATTGTGATTATTACGTTTACACCTTTCAAACATTTTGTAATTGATAAGTTGTGTCCTGGTCACTGGACGAAAACCTATTTGATTCAAAAATATTACCTGTACAAAAGTTTACATAAGTCACAATCATTTCTTAAAGATCAGAACCCACTTGTTACATTTCTGTCGACAGCAGTCATTTGCAACAAGAGTGTTTCTTTGGACTTAGAACCTAAATCTAATTAAATGTGACCAGAGGTGACTGGTAAGTCCTCACTATCAGCTACCTGGCACAAAACGAACTCGTCGAGCCTCCCCCAGTCGTATCGATTTCAGGAGATACAATCAGTCGAAATCCAGAAGTCGTATCAACTATTAAAATAGGGAAAACGCACTTATGTTAATCATAGAGTGCCTGAAATAATATACTGTATGCTGCAAAGTTTAAATGACAAAAATAGTTTCAATATCTCAAAATTGGCACTCTTTCGAATGTAGAACATGAAGGTGTCGACCAGTTTCCCACACGCTCTTGGTCGCGACGACGGACACGAATTTCTTTGGTCTGGAGACCCTCAGAGCAAAGAATAAAATATAGTCTCTGTAATAAGATTAATATTTCTATTTTTTTATAAAATTGAAACAATATACATTTGTAATAAAATAAATAAGATCCTAGAGTTTCTGCTCACCTGACATTGCAGCTATCTAGATTCAGAAAATATCTAGACTGTAAGCTTAGATACTGTCCCTATTATAATACAACTTCAGGGTCTGGATGACGAACCACTCAGAACAGAAACATAAACCATCCTACTACCTTAACGAGCATACTTGCAATTCTCATTTGGGTCGCGACCATTATTTTGTTAACCACTGCTGCACAAGTATACTAGCTTCTTGTCAACTTACTACATGCATTTTCTCTATTTCAAATCTATACTGACGTGCAAAAGAAACGATACCAAACGATTTCAATTTCAGTCTTTCTGTTATAATTGATAAAAATGATGCTGTCAATGAGTGTAATTTGATTGACATTATGCCATTGACACAAAACCATACTCTTGAAGGGGTAGCTCTTGCATATCCAACATGTATGTGAATTTATTCAGCCGTCTCTCAAAATCTTGGTATCGTACCTTTTGCTCGTCAGCATAGTATTGCCAAGATATTCCAAGTTGTATCTGACGACATGGTAGGCACCAGCCTCTAATGCCTTCAATGAGAGGAGCTTTCTGAATTATATATACTGACAACTAAATGAAACAATACAGAGCAAAATTATTACAACTTTTACCAATTCCTTTTGTATGTCACTGTTCGTCAAAAAATGCTCTTACTGACATGGAGCTTAATTTTGTTTGGGCACTGAAACAAGATTCCTTTGAATACAAATAAAACGTCTCCAATAAATATGTGTTTGTTTGCAATCTTCCCTGCACATCGTGGTATAGTTTCTTTTGACATCAGTATATAATCTCACCAAGAGTAATGTGAGCAGCTACATGTATACATGGACTAGACTAACAAATAGTCTATGAATATTTTATTATACTAGTATTTAATTTGTATTCCTTCAAGAGCCTGGCTCCTACAATGCACAGTTTCATATGTGGAATAGAAGCTAGCTAGACTTGCTTTAGTAGACTGGCTATAAAGGCTTAAAATATATAATTAACAAAATTCCACAGTCATGGGGCAGGACTATATATGGAAGTATAATTCTGGTCAGTTTAATTTATCAAAGCATAAATGATTCACATACTGAGCCTAGGCAGTTAGCGTAACGTCAACCAACACAGTAATTCAAAGACATAGTGCCATGAGCATTACTGTCTATAAATATCCCAACAGAAGTGGCTTGTGTGAGATAGCTATATTGGCGTTTGTTTATGACCGACACGCATCGCTCCTCTTTCGCTAAATATCTGCTCGCAGTGATCAATTTCCAACGTGATCAGGTGCTCTTGAAACGAATATGTTTATACTTGAAGAAATCATTACGTATTTAAATGGAAGTTTTTATCTTGTTCAAGATGGTATCTGATGTTATATTTGTGTATGCTTTTTTGCATCAAACATTACAGAATGCGGTGATTTGTTTTTACAAAATGAGAAACGATGTAAATGCTAAAGAGTGCAAAGCGTGCAGATCAGATCATTGAAATGTTAAGCAGTGTCGAGCTCCGGGCAGTATAGTTAAGTGGGGCGAACGGCTCTGGTTGCAAAGCTCCCAGACATTAAAGGGTTCACCTTGCCTCGCACTGAAACACTGACAATATGTAACCAAGAGCATGTGGATTTGCTCGTAAATTGCTTAAATTTAACAAGCTGAGTGTGTGATTGGAGGGTTTACGTTGTTTTCAGCAATCTGTCAGCCACATCACCAAGGACTCAACAACATGGCGTCGGTGACGGGGCTCTTGTCTCTCTGGGCTGAAAGAGTGGAACTCGAGCCACAAACGCCAAGGCTGGCAGACAGCTGGGCAAACGCGCAATCTGGCTCTCCCTACCAAGCTGAAGTTAGGTACCTGGTGGGGAAGTGATGATAAATTGCTATTGACCTTCAATTGTCCAACGGGCAGCTTAGCTGTGTACTTCCTCGAGGGCTCAGACATATTATGGATTGTACCAGTGACCGGGTTAATAATAGATAATTAGCGCTTTGAGCATGCATACCCGATGCATGAAGTCCAAAGGGCTATAAGTACCCATCATTATTACTGTAAGTTTAGTTATGTATCATGTATATTTGTAGATTTTGCAATTTGTTAAAGTTGCATACTTTGGCCAGTCGCTCAGACGTGCATGGAGATGACTCAAAAAGGCTATTTCTCCCGCATTTAAATCAATTTCATCCTTGCCTTTGTATGTACCGTTGTCCGTTAAAGATGCATGCGTCTCCTAAACATACGGAGTTTAATGTAACGAAGCCATACACTCATGGTAATTACCTATGTTGTACGTTATTGTGCCAAAGACATGTACGCCAATTTCAGTGTGCATAGTTCCAGTGTGTTGCAGAGGTTCTTGTGCACCAGATGGGCTTGTTTGAGTGATACGTACACGTGTGTATCTTTTGCATTCATGTTAATATTTACACCATACCAACGTCAATGCATCTACATGGACGAGTAAAAAGAATATGCTACTCAAAAGAGGTTTAGGCTCAAAACAGTGATAATACTAGTTTATTTACAAGAAGCTGTGCATCCAAGATCCACATCATAACA
>JAUELE010027748.1:0-26343 GCA_031471655.1 Diodora aspera
AAGATTTTGAGAGACTACTGAATAAATTCACAAATGCGTTGGATATTCAAGAGATATCCCTTCAAGACTTGGAAGGTTTATCAATAAGATTATGTCAATCAAATTACACTCATCGAAATCCAAGAATCCGTTTGATCAACTATGGCATAAAGACGTAAGGAAAAATAATTGAAATCCTTTGGTATACTTTTTTTTGGAGGTCAGTATATAATTTATCGTTCTCTGCATCAGGGCGCATGAAGGCTCTATATCAGGGGCAGATTGGGGGAGGGTCAAGTTCCAAATCTGGCAACCATAAGAGAATGATTTGTAAATTGCTCGATTCAAGTAACTTTTCAAAGACCTTATCAATATTTTCATGTAAGCGCGGAATATACCAGAACGCACATAATTCTAATTATAGTCTCTGACGTAAGGTTAATACTCATAGTTATTTTTAATTAAAATGATATTTGTAATAAATTAATAAGATCCCAGAGAGTCTGCTCACGTCAGAAGCTGCAGCTATCTAGTCTGCATACTTGACTCTATTATAATAAAACTCTAGGGTCTGGATGACAGACTAAGTACTACACATGCTGCTCTCTAAAACGATACGACCGTATGACCCTCAGAATCTCATTAGAATTTAGCCCCCCTCCTAAAAAAAACTATATTCGTCCCTTGCGACTATAGCAGCCATAGCTGGGCTGTAACCAAAGCAGGTACAATTCTTCAATATGCACTCATATATATATAACAACAGACTCCCTGTCATATACATCTTTCTATAAATCAGACATTTTAGACGGTTTCTTTAACAAAACAATATAATAAATACACAAGTCATGAAACTTCGCCATATTTAATGCAATATCTAGACTATATTTTCTCACAAAACACTATCTTACACTGTCTGTTTATAGATATGTGGCGTTAGTGCCTACTGTTGACACGGGGTTTGTGTTTATTACAAGCAGTCGCAGTCTAGGGCTACTTTCTACAGTTCATGCCATCTCTCTTCTCTGACTCTTGTGTACGTGTTTGCTTATGTTGTTTTAAGGTACGTTTTCTCCGCTTCCGTATACAAAATGGTGTTGAAATTTGGTGTTTACCGGGCTAATGGCGGAGCTGTTATCGGCGGGTTGACGACAGTATCAGAGAATCTTTGACAGGCAGAACAGCACCCCGTCGACATGATAAGAATACGAGTTATTAAATATAATCTGTGAAACAATGTGAACTGTATAACAGAGATAATTTAATAATAAATAATATATCGGTTTTGGACGCTCTTCTCTGTTCGTTTATTTCCACTTTCTAAATTTATATTTGTATATTTATTTTTCGTTTATGCATTCCGAACGCAGTGACTTTTATATATGCCAAGGAATGCAATGTTCTCATAACCACTCTAAACAGCTTTAGCGCCAGTCTTTTTCAAAGTATTTACGTAAGAGAAATGCGTTTATGATAACTCTCCTCACATAGGCCTATCTAGATTTATACTAAAATATAGACTCATGAATCATACGAAATCTGCGCATTTAGACTGACTAAATAACACGAAATCCTTTTTTACAATCCAGTATATCTAATACCAAGTCTCATCTGGAAACGTTTGTAAACACTGTGGGAAACACTAGCGAAATACAACAAAAGGAAGCGAAGTACAATTCGATCCGAAATAGATATGAAGTCAGCTTAAGCGAAACCCTTTTGTTGAAGAAACGTTTCATATTTGTGATGATCTCTGGGGGACAGAAGCCTACGTGATAGATGTCTCTTGGGCTCAGTATCTTAAACATATGTCAACAAACACGGGGCGGCCACGACATGCGTTTAAAGGCGGAGACCCCTCGGTATTTGTACCTGTCAAACCTCGCCGGTATTAGAGCCCATCTTTTGTATGGTACACGGTTATTCTGCGTCGGCAGCAACTACAACTGTGAAGGTTTGCATGTCGTTAATTTTGGACAAATAAACACAGGTGGAGAAAGCCAGTTGGAAGCCACTTGCAATTTACCTTCGGCATTGTCGGACCAAATTGATATTATTTTCATTACCTTGAATAAATATTTGTATATTTGGTCAAGAAATTGTATACATAGAGAGAAGACGTTTTAAATGCTCATAAGTTACCAAGGTTTGGCTACTATGCTTCTCTTTAAACGAACACGTCTGAATTTGGAAGCTGAGAGAGCCAAATGACCAGGAATTCCGTGTATTCGCCGGGTAAGCACTCGCTGCACACTTTAGGTGAGAGGAGAGAGGGATTGCTGGCATGAAAAAGGGGGAAAGCCTGTCGGCTATTTACATATATGTCAACACTAAATGATGTATAGAATCGGTAGCACGCTAGAAAGCTCAACCATCCTGAGAATGGCAACACGAGAAACGGTAAACACAGACACAGCCATCGCTTCTTTTAATGGGGAAGCTTCGTCGAAGACACGCGCGCGGGATTTGGCACATGGGAACCTCGTTTTCAATTTTAACACTTATTTAAAGTCAGAGCGCACTGACTGTTGTTTTTTCTGGACTGTTTCTGCATTCCACATTTGTTTCATATTAAAAATCCATAAAACTTAATTAAGTCGTTGGTTGATTGATGAGTTTCTTAAAAGTAGAAATTAAGATTTACCGAAACGTAACTCTTAGCAACTATCGTGGCAAGGTATCTGCTTAATACCGCACTGAGAATTAAAAAGATGAGTTCTATAAATATTTAATTTGCATATCTGCACAATATTAATACATCATATTTTCATTCATTTTCATAATTGTACGTGTTATATCTAGTTACACCAGCGAGTATTAAGTTTGTGTTTATATACACTAGTAAATATGTTCCTAAAACCAGATTAAAAAGGTAAATATTGCAATCATCTCGCAGATAATCTGTAAACACCCGTCCACTGATACTATCTCTAAAGCCAAAAGTTTAAACGGCCAGCAAGTCGAAAATTGCAAATCATAGCAATTTATATGCAGTGTGCAAATGATAGGTCTATGCGTCGTCGGCTCTGCAATGTTAAGTGTCTGTATCCGGGGGAGAAACATAAACCAAATAGAAATTGCGGCAAGATCAAAGAGGACGAGCGCGAGGGGATAACGATGCACGGAGCGTCATTTACAGCTCAAAAATACCAAACTTTATTGACATTCTATCGGGCTCTACTCGCTCTAAATGTCCGGCGTGATCTCGCGAGATGCCAGATCCCACGAGATCCTAAATTGTGAATTAACTTGATCCTACAGCCTATTATTACAAAGCTCTGAAACTTTAAATAGAATTTAACAAAATGTATGTCGTGTTCGATCATTTAGAACCATCAGCTTCTCATTTCATTCGGATTCTCCGAGGGCATTCGGATATCTTCGTAACCAGACGTCTCTGGCTTCTCGCCTACAATCTCACGACCGAAACACGCATTTAAAAGAATCTTCTCGTTATCTCGCGATTTAATTGTCCTCTAAAGGACACTAAGTAACTGCGCTTACCAGCTTCTCTAGTACTTAGGCACGCTAACATTCCCAGATAGAAGGGGTCGCGAGGAGTCAGAAGGAGATCTAATCCCCGTCTCAAGAGTATCACACAACAAATTGGCTCGTGTATAGACACCGGGCGTCCCTAGTTGACTTCATCTGACGACTCACTCAACACTCTCGAGGTGCAAACATTTGCCTGTATAAAAGAACGAGTCGGCTGAAAATGGCGGGTTTACGTTGACGTTGCACTAGAATGACCTTGACCTCAGCGACCCCTGCGTTGTAACGTTATATAGTTTTTCCGTTGATATGACTTTCTAAATGACGTGCACGATATCGCTGTAGAGATTAGATCTAAGAAGAAACCAGATGCATGTCTTTGAATTATTTTCAAAACCACAAAAAAATAATGATAGCTCCATTTTCAGTTAAATATATTGCATGTCCAAAATGTACTAATTCGTGTCAACAAGAGCACGCAAGACGGTATTTAGCCAGACGATCATTAACGCCCGGAAGAAAATACATATTGCAGTCATAAGTGGTAAATACTTGAGAAGGAAATCCAAAACAGAGGCCTTAAAACGCGGCGTCAACACGCTGAACAGCGGCACGGCCCAGACGCCAAGGGGAGGTAACTCTAAACGGAAGAGAAACAAGGGGGTGTCGACAGACTGAAATTCCTGAAAGGTTGGACGACTGGGTAGCTCCTCGAGTAACAAGCCTGAGATACTTCCAGCAAACGAACAAAGAAGCCTTTACTAACGTGTTTCTTTATTTTTAAATTGTGCCCCCTCCTAACTGGTTCCAGCCTGTTGTAATAGCATAATCCTACTGACAAGTCGACTCTTTGTGTCTTTAAAATCTATCTCAAAATGATAAATGTAATGGTCTTTTAGACCATAATTTGATATTATCATTTATTTACATTGTATATAAGTACAAATGCTAAGTTTGCGCAATAATAATAATAGAGACCTTGACCTAATGAATACAATCACGAGCTTCCGTTCAGATGGGTGGCAGGAAGAACCACGCGATGAATGATTGACGTATTGCAATCTACAACAGGTGCCATGCAATTGACAAGGGCCTACCCTTGTAAAGTCACAAGTGAAGTGCTGTCTTGATGACCTGACGATGTTTTCTCAGCAATCGACATATCAATGTGCCAGTCCCGCCGACACTTCAACCTTGTCGGCGTTTAATTGCAGGTAGATCGGCCAGGTAACACCAATCACCTCCTGTGTTGACTTATCTGATTTTTCCGAGTGTCACTGCACGGAAGTCACAAGCAATTATCTACCCGCAACAGCTCAATAAAACAACAATGTGAAGATGGTAATTGACGAAAAGGATATCTGTCGCGGATCGTCTGGCTAATTTGTTTCCGTTCTCAGCTTAACCCGCTAATCTCAAACACACAAACCCGCACCTTTGTTCCAGTACGACTCGATTTCCCGAGAGCCTCGCTCTGGTAACAATGAACTCCACGTTTTGCTGTTATCGTAATCTACTGACAGGCAACTGACATGGAGTGTTTGTTAATGTTTCAATGAACTGGCGTTTAAGTTTAAATATAGAGTTCGAAAATATCAACATGTCTTGATCACGTCTTAGTTGAGATATATTTGCCTTGAGACGTTGGTGTCACATCTCAGTTTAGCCGATTATCGTCCCAGACATATTTAGAAGATAAACGCTAAACATAGATTATTGTTTTCTCGTTTTGAAGGTGTTCATATTTCCGAAGAAAGTTCTCAATGCCTTCAGAGTTTGTTTACATGCACGCGAAGACACGCAAGAGAGTCTTGTTCATGCCAACCATAGCTCTCCGAAGTGAGATCAAGACATCAGTTGATTGGCACGGGAAAAAATGTTTTAGGGAATCGGTATCATTCGGAATTTTTTTTAAATTCAATTAGTAAGAAAAACGATTGGGTCGGTTTGAACAAATCGTCAAAAATCGGAACTTACCCTGCGGCCTGCCTCGTTGTTATGGAGATTCATAAGAGCACGTGCAGGGTTCTTCTTCTTCCGTTTCTTGCCTTTTTCTCGTGCATCCACGAAAGCTTTAGAGAAAGCAGTTCCATAGGCAATATTATGAGAACAGCCTGACCACTCAAATCCCTCGGGACTTTTGCCCCGTACAGTTCGATCACAACCGCATTTTTGTAACTGACCACTACTACACGCTCTTGTCACTGCGTGCGCCACGCCAGCGGACGAAATGGCATGGACAAAGGCCGCCTCCCGGGTACCTGCAATTTGATAAAAATATATTTTACAAGCTGTATAAGCAATTGTTGTTCTAATTTGTTTATTAACAGTCTTTAATTTCAGTTTCTTTGTTTAGATTATGCCGAGACAGTCCGTTTTCGTTTTTCAACAAACAATTCGTATTCGACATTCCCCTTACTTTCGTTGGACGATCGAAGGTGTATTCCTATATATATGTATACTCAAAAACACTCTTTCTCACTTTAACTCCCCCTTCCACACACACACACATTAAAATAAACCATCAGGAACAATAAATAGATTTCAAACACATGTACAAACATATCTTCTAAATTAATACCAAACTTGTTCTATTTCAAAACTGCCACCCAAACCAGCATGTTGATCTTCTGCGCTTAATCGCCCAGGCAGCGTTCGTCACGCCTAGTTTGAGAACAGGTGCACGTGACTTTGCCTAATGAAATTAGTGCAAACCACGTGATGACTGCCCGAGATTTTAATGAGAGATTAATGCTGGGGAGAAACAACACACGCATAGTCACCATAAGGCTTTCAGACGTACAGCGAACATTACCTTTAAAAACAAGAAACAGATCTGTCCAACCACGTTTTAACCCAATATGTCATTAAATCTAAGCTTCATCTAATCTCATGAGACCCCGCCGCACCTAGACATCATGTTACCTATATTAATATATTACCATTAATTTCATCAATTTTTAACATTAGTTTTTAGGGTATTCACATTATTGTCAGCAACCAAATAAAATATATGTTCCTTTTTTATCTCCTTCTACTCCGCTCTTTTGTACATACTCTCTAGTCTATCCTTTCCTAGTCTCCGATATAGCCCTCTACCGAGGGCAAAATGAGACTATAAATAAGTTGACTTTTAACGTTAACCACGTTTAAAATCAAATGGCATCACGAAAACAACGAATTTTAGAAGCAACTTCAACGTCACTAATTATGAAATGTATTACATAACAAAATATCAAGCAATAACATTAAATTTTGCAACACGTTTGTCCGAAAAGGTAAAATCTGGAAAGCTGTTAAAATGTCACACAATAAAGCTATGATGGTTTTCAGGTGAACATCATTGTGAAAGCCAATGCAAATGCAAGTCATCTTTCGTCACTCTATATCAGCTGTCATCACACAGTAATTTTTCTATGAGTATTGTGCTGTAAATGTGGCGAGATTCTGACAGGACGAGAGTCAGTCAATCGTGAAGCAGCTCATAATGGGTAGAGTGATGACGAATATATTGACACTCTTTGTCACCAGTGTATCACTTTTGGTGTGAGGAGTTGACGCATCACCAGTGGTGTGAAGAGTTTACGTATCATCACTCAAGTGTTGCAATAAAACAACCTGACTGACATAAAGCATACTCTCTGACAGAGTAATAAAATAAAACGTGTATTATTGTGAAAACTGTTGGTTTGAGGTTCGTTAAATATAGGAGGAAAAGTTTTGTTGACAATATTAATGAAAGTCTTGTTTGCTGGGAAATAATACAACAGTGTACCTTTACAAGACTAGAGAAAATTGAGTCAGTGAAAGAGACGGCTACAGCAAAACAGAGAAACATATTAACTTATGAGCGGTCTATGTACTGTATACCCGATAAAATAACTTCAGTTCTTACAAAGACATATCCATGAGGGCAAATGAGCAAAGAAGTTCTGATTTACATGTCGAAAATGCTCAATTTGACAAGCACAAATAAAGTTCAGATCGCAAAGCAGGCTTTAGTCAAAAACCGGAAGCAAGGCATAGAAATGTGAACATCTTACTCTACCAACGTCATCTCTGCAGCTAGAAAAGGCAATGAATATTGTTCCAGGAATAATTTAATATATATACGTATTTAAGGAACTTGTAGGGTTTTGAGAAACGTCTATCTTGTAAATCCCCTACACACCGGGACATACCAACTAGAAGACCTATATACATGTAGGTGTCTACTTACCCTGTTTTAATATAACATTTCCAAAAAGTCTTTTAGAATCTGTTGTTGAGCAGTTCCAGCGACGGTTCACGAACTGATACTGACACTCCTCGATGGCTCGCTTGGCGCCCACCTTGACGCTTTCCATCAACTCGATGTTCTTCTTGCACAGTCTTTTCTGTCTCTTAACAAGTCCAGTGAGTGTGTCACAGTTTTCTTCCCTCTGTATTGTGGTCGTGGACGACATCAGGGCGCTACAAGTGTAATTACAATAACAGTTTAGAACAATACAAGTCAAGGATTAAGACGAAGACGACGACGACGATGATGATAATGATGATGATAAGAGACGATGACAATAATGATAAAAACAACGAGAAGAAGAAACAAAGAAACTATAACAATTTTTTTTTTAAAGTAAGAAAAAAAGGAATAATAACAATTATTACAAAAATCAAAGATAATAAATATCACATTATAATAAAAATCTAAAAGTTGTTATCCATAAAATTCCAACAGAACATTAGATTAATATTTATATGACAGTACATCCATGCATTGCTCTATATTCAAGTTTCACAGTACTGTCCTGGTCTTTGGATTAAAGAACAGTCCACAATCTATCTCAACTCCATGGGGAACATACAACACATGCAGGGTGCAATGCAGTCACGAGCTGCAAAAGATGGATGTTTAACACTCTTTTGTAATTACGACTTTCCATTTCGTTCTTACAATCTGTCCTGCTGCTTTAACAGTTCATACAGCTTATCAACTTTGGTTACATAACTCAATACAATTCATCTGCAAAATCTACGGGTTAATATGTGTCGATGCAGTGTTCCGCTCCCCTGGCCTAGAAAACCCCGTCTTAAATCAGCTTCTGTATCCAAGACTCTCCTACAAACAACGATCGATCGAGAGGATACAGCAATTAGACGCTCCCGATTGTTTAATTAGTACAATAAATCAACGGACAAAGAGAAGACGACTTCATTAGAGAGCGAAGCAAAGAGAAGGAACTACGTCCGCCCCTTGTTTCTCTAACCTCCTCTCCGCCATTTACTTTAACGAACGCCATTACATCCAGTGACACTTCAAATATATTTTATTCGGCTGAAATAAATAGCTCTGTCTATGCAGAAAGCCATAAATATTGCTGGAGAAATCTATACAGACTGTCGAGATAGTTTGCGCTTAAAAGCTTTAATGTTCTTCTGTTTCCGCGATGTCTTCTCGGAGAGCGCAGGTGATGAAGACGGGCTCGAGACGAAAGGCAGAGAACTTCAGAGCTCATTCCCGTCCATAAACCCCAGCCTCGTATTTCAATGTCCCGTATCTTAGGCGCGATGATGGATGGATTGTGACAGAAATATGGGGAGAAAATGAAGATGAAAGGAGGTACCCCAGAAAGAGAGAGGAGATGAACACCGAGGAGAGTCTAAACTGATGGTTCCTTGTGTCAGAAAATAAGTTGCCCTTTTTTAACAAAAAGTTGCTCTTGATTTCAATAAACTAGGTTATTTTCTACAGATTCTACTGAAAAATACAGGTGACTATGATAACTCCAAAATCTCAAACTATACGTTAATGTAATGCATAGCAGTTCTTCATTACTTCTTCAAAAACATGTTTCACTAATGCATAAGTGGTAACAGTAATCGATGGTAATAAGGAATGATTTTTTAAACACAATTACAAATTCTGAACTTATTCTCTTTCTCTCTCCTCTCTCTCTCTCTCTCTCCGAAAACAGTGACTTCTTTATCTACCTCCCCTCCAGAAGAGCGTATAAGCCAGATCCACTTAACCTCAGCCCTGTGAGTTAAACACGCTGGCCTCAGTTGTATATTTACAAGGGAGGCGGGCTGCTATGTCATATGTTGGCATGTATGTATACCAAACACTGATACCATTCATACAAGATCTCCGTGATACTGCTTCTTACCAATTCCGATATGTACATTATAATTACAGCTATCAAGATGAATTACATCAGCTGCCTGTTCCCAGGTCATGGGGGACCTGTCTGTATTTATACAGACGGATGGACGGACAAAGAATAGGGAAACAAACGGGAGACAGATATTGGGACATGTATGTATACGTCAGTGTACATGCATTTCCCTATTAAACATCGTACAAAACAGTGCATACAAGACGAAATAAAACAATGACTGCTCCCTTTGGAGTGGTCACCTGTCAAATTCACACGAGCTCAAAACACTGACAGCTCTTCAAGGCACAAATATACCATATAGACTGTATCTGTACAACGATACAATTCTTCATCTCTGTTTACCATCACGATTTTAACTATCATTGCGTTCACGCTTCTCCAAGGTCATGCATACACGAGGACATGTCATCACCAGATTCACGTGAGACACGCTTGGATGCAATAATATTTTCAGTTTCAGAAGGTTAAAAGTCAGCTTATTTTACGTTGCTTTTTGCCTCCCGAAGGGTGGCCACATCGGCGACGAATTCAGTTTCAGAACGCTCGTTTTGCCAAGGTCTTGAGATCGGTCAATTGGTCAGTAAACCCGTTAGTCCAATAATACAGTGATTTCAGTATCCATATTGACAGGAGCTTTGCTAACCCCAACTCAGTTTCGAGCATATACATGTATTAGTTCTTCTTGGGGTGGGGCCATTTGTCCGACAGTCTATTGGTCCAAAAATACAACGTTTGTATAACAGCCATTCTAAGGAGAGAATTGCTAACCCTAGCTAACCCTATACTGCCTGTAACTCAGATTTGAGCATATATTATTCTCGAAGCTGACATAGATGAGATTTGATACTTTTCCATCGCCAGTTACTTTTAAATGTATCTACCACATCAAATTGGGTTTTATTATTGAGACAAAGCAAATACCTAACACTGAGGAAGAAAGACATGCTGTCCGGAAGGTGCCTACTGGAAAAGGTGTTCTTCCCTAGAACGACTAATACTGCAAATTCAGAAACTGGTTTGTCGGACCATTGGGTAGACCCTGGACTTTTGTCAAGACACCGAATCAAGGCATAGAAAACTGAACATCTCACTCTAACATAGCCAGCTCTGCTTCCAGGAATAATAATCTGCTTCTGATTTGACACATATTTAAGGAACTTTACAGCCTTAGGGTATTGACAAAAGTCTTGGGTCTCCCCAGGAACAGTCAGGTGAACGACTCTTACGTCATACATTGCAGTACAGATTAGAAAGAACTACACGTGGATATACAAGAATTTCAAATCTGTGTGAATATGATCTCAATGCTTAGGTCCATACACCATGTTTTGAGGGTGAGTATACCGACGCGTTTTGAAGCAGACTTTGAACACGTTTTCAAGTACAAGAATGTCTTCATTAAATTGCCAAGATTTAAAGTGTATGAACACGGCTTTCCCTGGCCCATAGGTCTTCAAACCGAGATAATCTGGGGAAATGTTCGGTCTCGGCGCCTTTGTCACTGAGACCCGTGTTTGTCACATTTCAAATTGTCACTCATAAGTTTGACCTGATAATCCCTCCGCTAACACCAGTCCATCGGAGGTATATGCTCGGGCGTACTCGGTTCGCATTCCGGACAGCGGCCGGGCTCGTTTGTTTGACTTTCGTATCAGGCCAATTCTTAATTCGCAACAATGTGGATTGTTAGTAAGCCTTGAGAACACACGAAGTAACGTTCTCTTTCCACGGAATGCTTTGCCCCAAGTTGAAATATTCCTAGCATCATATTCAGGCGTCTTGTGTGACGACGAAGGCAGAAATTTTGGTTGCGTTGCACACATTGTGAAACATGGCTGCGTCATTTACGTTTGCCACGGATTAGAACAAACATGCCTCATGACTTACGGGAACCTTGTTGTGTAAGACCGAGACTTCTGCCTATTTAAACTGATGTGAAGTAAACATTCTGTAATACTGATCACAGCTGGCCACCATGATCGATCAACATCCCTCCCCCATCCTCCTACACTTGCACAGACAGGCGTTACTCATCCCAAAATGTCCTTGATCCAAAACCCATTGAATACTGTTTCTGAAACGTTTTCACAGCCACAGTATGGACAAAATGATTCCGTAGGTTTTGGTGTATTTCAATCTGGGTTAAAAGCATTTGGGTTTGACTTCATCTTCATTAATTTCCTGCAGAATGTGCGACCTTGGTCACCAAACGGTTTGAATTGCTCATTATTTCATCTCACCCATAATCTACGTTAACCAAGCCCGATCATCCCACCCTCTGAAGTAACCGAAAGCAATACAAGTAACAGCAGCTAATTATTATCATCTTAGATGTAACCAATCAACACGTTCGACACGAGATGATGGTCATCTGGCCCGAGGCGCGACCGAGTTCGAGTAAAACTTAGGAAGACGTTGATCAAGTTTATGTATACAATTTCATAATCTAAACTGATTTAGGTCGACGTTCAATGATTTATCAATCACACTGGGTATAATCAAATACCGATTACGAAAAAAGCCTGTCACTATCCCAGCAGCGGAAGGTGAAAGGTCATGTATCTTCCGCACGTGGGTCAAACAGCCAATCAAACCTTTTGACACAAGTTCACGTAATTCCCGACCAGTGGCATTGCATCAATATTACAGCTTTAAGCTGCCATCGTCGTAAGGCTTGTCCATCGATAAGTGTCATGTCTTCCCAGGGACATTTGCTCATGTGTATACTGACAGACGATACAACTATTTTTTAAATTCTAACCCTATATATCATTGCATCTTTGATCTTCGTCTGACTCCGTCTTGTTAAAACATCGTTCTCTTGAACACATATATCTTAAATATATGCAACACATGTTTGATTTTCCTCGATCTCATATTAACGTTTTGGTATAGTTTCTATTGAACGTCAGTATAGTTTACCAACTCAGTGTTATGGATGTCGGGTGGGATAAGCATTCACTTGACATTATACAGATCTTAAGCAAAAAGCTGTTGTTGAATTCTTTTTTAAAATACAAGTTCAATAAATACAAAATATATATATTAAATAAATATGTCCTCTCTAACTTTTACCCTGGTTTGACTTGATATCAATTTACGCATGCGCTACATTAACCAAAACGTGTTTATGACATGTTACACAATTGACATGCAGAGGTTTGTCGTTTTCAACACCATTCGTTAAAAATTTACAGCAGGCTTCAAACGAACGATTGTATCACTGGATGTAAACGGTTTGCTAACTCACTTACCAACACTATGATAATTAACAGCAGACAACGACACACAAGTTGTAAACTCGTCACCATGGTTACGTAACTCTGTTTTAGTGGCCGAAAATTAGCACATGTCAATTTCACACATAAAGTATGTCAGTGTAACAACAGAGTGTAAATGTTATTTATAGGCGCTGTATTATTTATGTCTAGCTGTTCTATGATGCGTATTTGACACGATTTAAAAGTGAACATGACCTGTACTTGTTTACGTGTACTATTACAAATAAAAAGTAAATTTCAATTCGATAAATTTGAAGATTCACTATTGAAAGTACAAACGTGTGAAATCCTAACTCATTTAATGCTATTTTACACTGGGGAAAAGGGAAAACGGCGCAATCAAACTGTGTGTTATTCTATTTTATATAATATATAATATATTTATTATACATTATACACGTATATCATATATTATGTTCGGGGTGGCGGAGAGACCAAAGAGTATGTTTAAATAGGATTTCTGCTCAGTTCACACAAAATATGGCAAAAAATTAAATCTGTTAATAACATACAGCGTCCGGAAGAAAAGGCACAGTGTAAAATAGACGTTCTGAGATTTCATAAATGTTTTCATTATTTCAATAAAGCAATCGAGTATAGACATCACATTGATGTTTGTACAGCGTTTGTCTTTCACTATCCAAAAGCTGGGAGTTCTTTTCTGGGATCAAAACAAATCTCGGGAAATAACGCGTTGATATCGGTGGCTAGAAAAACAGGAACGGGACGGAGACGAAAGAGGATTTCTGCTGGTGAAGGGTACGGGGTCAGCTACTTCAAAAACGGAATACGGATTGGGTCGGAAATATTCTGAAAACAGCCTTTCTGTGGCTCTACGATGAGGAAGGTTTTTACGCACATAGTCGGTGGGAATGACAAACACAGAGTGGAAATGGATCAGCGAGTGAAGCTCCACAGTCTTGTTGCTCTGTTTCTGCCTTCGATCCGCGTATCAGGACACAAGACGTCTTAAAGACGGCATTGTATCCATATTTGTAATAGACTTTACATTTCGGGATGTGAAGGCAATACAGGAGTTATGGGGATAAACGTTGTCCCCGTGTACCTGGTAACCCTGTACGATTTCATGCTGTTTATGTACAAGGACAGAGTTGTCTGCAATTAGCTCTGGAGTAGGTTTAACGAGGGAGATGGATTCAATTTTGAAAATACGTTTGCACTTTGTCAAACATACTGTCCGTGAAATAAATACTTTCATTCCAATTCGAATTTTAAAAGCAACAAACATAAACTAACTATGTTATTAAATAATGGTCTTTGGGAGAATAAAGTGCAAGCATTTATAAGTTTGATCCACCACCACCAGGTGGGGTAGTGATAAAACACCAGGGCGTGGAGCTATTGGTACATGGGCAGTGTCGTGCCTGCCTCGTACACTACTCACGTGTAAGTCGGAATGTACAACCGAAAAACAACTTGAGTAAATTCAAAACCAGTATAATTATTGTACTCACAAAGTTAAAGATAATGAAAGTTGACAATAACTGTTTTCTTTTTCATCTTTGTGAATATTTGAATTTAGAAACGTAAAAATAAAATAAACAAATTCCGGATTTCTGCGACAACTGAATTTATATTAAACTGAAACCTTATTTCTTTATTGTACTTTTTTTTAAATCTTATAATGAGTTTATTCAAATATATTAAATTTACTTGGTTCACAGAATTTGCTTCGGTAGTTGTTAAAATGCAAATGTTCAATTTCAACATCAGATTTTTCAATCTATAATAAACCATAAATATCATCGCTTGCTTAGATTGCTTAGATTGCTTGAAGGTTTCAAGAATGAACAACATTAATTAAAATATTCACCAAATATAATTATAAATCAGCGTAAACAGTTGTAAGCAGGGGTTGCAAAATAGTTAGTCGGCCCCTCTTACCATACAGTTGTCACATGTCAAAAACATACAGATGAGAGAAGAGTTTTAAAATTAAACACAAGCATTACAGTATCATCTTATCAAACTGTTATGTTTGATATAGAGATAGTCTAGTGGTGGGTTGATTGCAGTAATTCAGCTGACTATACGGTTAAAGTGGGGTAAATATTGGCGGTTTGACTTTAGTGAAATAATTGTGAAACTGGCAGGATTGTATCAAGCCAGTTGTCAATACCTCACGGCTAATTGATCGGCCAGGTCGGCCCGTGGACAGGTTCTCTCATTTGCGCGAGCAAAATAGAAATACTTCACGTGTTGTTAAAACAGAGATTCATTCACGTTTCCCTTTCGAATTGTTTACAGCGTTTTCCATAACAGCCCTCCCCCACTGGTGAAGGACCCTCCGGTCCCGCCCCTGCCACACCCCCTCCCACACGCGATGACCGTGTCCACATTTTTCCCAGCCCTCGATTTCCCGCTCATCCACCCATCGCTAATTTAAAAACCCGTTTCGGACAACAGAACGTGATTGGAAAAGAGTGAAATGGATTACACCACGTGACACGCAGCACTAATTGATGCCGATAGCACAGATGTCAATCAAACTCGAATCGTGTTTACAAACCATGGTGGACGGAAATTTACGATTTGTTGTACCATTTGTTGTACGCTGTCAAAGTTCAATTATCCCGTGAAAAAATATATACATCTGACACATGTACAACACAAATAATATAATAAAATTCACAATGAAAAAAAATGTCATTTAAATTAATCCTGCAACAAAATTAGATGTCAGGTAATAAATTTAAATGTAAGTTCTATGCGTGATGAACATGACAATTTCGTTTTTATGGGAAAGGAAACGGAAATTTCTCTTGCTCGTTCGTCCAAAATGGAAAACACGATTTTCGTTACATTTTATCCCCCAACTTTATCCATGTTTCAAGGAGCTGATATCTAACAACGTAGTTATCGCGTTTCCGGGGAATGTTGAAGAGTCTGATAGCATCACCAGCCCCTCAGCTCCAGGAAGTCTTTGATACAAGTTACACCGCTGTCTGCAGTACCAACCTCCGTGTTGGCTCGGTTTTACACACACTTTTACATTTATATGATTAATTTCAAAATCAGAGACAGAGAATAGCGATAAATCTCGTGGGGTGATAATTTTTTATGTTTTATTTTATTTTATTTGGATGGATTACTATTTTTTTTTTTACGAAAATATTTATTTTGAGGTTGTTAAACGTTTCGTTATACATTTGAATATTTCTGCAGATCGTTTCATTTAGTCGAATTTTAGTAACCAAAAATCAGCCCTTGGGCTAATAAAAATCTTTAGTACCCTTTCTACGATAATTTCAAAGTCTTTCAATAGATTTATTGAAACGAATTTGATTTCAAACATGATGCCGTCCAAATCAGAGCTGTTTTATGAAAGCATTACGACTCAGTAAGAAAACAAGGTTATTGTTTCGTCAATCGCTCAAGTAGAAAGGACAATTAATCTTATGAGTTGTGTTAATTTTCTCGCTACCTCAGGGGCGCATGTTTGTCCAGTGATTACCCCGTCTGGCCCGGGTATTGTTTCATAAAGCAGGCTGTTCCCCAGGTAATTGTCGCAGGTGTAAATGTCTAAATACAAGTTGCAACTGTCGGACGCTGGTCAGTGTCGCGGTCAGCTCACTATAAACTATCTGTCTGTCTGTCATGTATTCTTCGTATATTTGGGAGCAGTAATTTTGAACTTAGTTCCCAGTGAAAATGCAACCAAAATATTTAACTATCAGTGTAAATGAATGAACTAGTGACATGACTCAGTAAAAGAAATAAAGTATATGGCTAAAAATAGGAATGAGTTACCAATGTCAGTGTGTACTGATTACAAGCAGGCTATCTCCTGCACTTACAGACGCTACAATGTTAATAACTCCATCGACACATAACATAAACGAAAAAATATAAGAAATCTAAACCCAGTTGCCTGTACTCAATGCATATAAGAGACTTCATATATGTGTTTATTGTTCACACAAATAAATCAATATTTTGTGCTTGATCTCCCATAGTGCTAAGTAAAAGAATAAACATTTATTAGCGCAAGTAAATGACTGAACGAAGGTTTTAAATGACAAGAGACCAGTGACACCGAATATTCAAATGTATTAAAAGAGAGTAAAACTATGCTGAATCTTAACTGAGCCATTCGGTGAAAATATATTGCTCTAACTTAATTTTTCTCATTTTCGAGTTAAGCCCATATTATTCAACCTAGATGTAAAATGTAATGGTGCAATAAAGTTTTGTCACTGGAGTACACACTGATTTTGTACAGTCTTGTAACTCTGGAACACGTTTTCTAGAAACTTTAAAATGAGTTAGACCCCTCAGCTAGACCTGAGTAAATGAATTTAAGTTAAAGTAAACGAGCTAAAGAGAGGAATGTTTTAAAGTGACAACGTGAGAGGCCAGTGACAGCAATGCATAAAGTATATACCTAAATGTATGAATGAATGAACAAAATAAATGTGTAGCCTGATAACCCAGACACTTGTCGGTTTCGGGTGAAATCAACATGGTCTCGCTTAGAGTGACAGCTAAACATGCGATTAGGTGTAGAACATCGCCAAACACGAGATAGCATCAAGTATTTGACAGGCCTGCATATAAAAACTTCACGAGCGTGTAACGGTGGTTCCTCATCTTGGCGGCGGACGCCTTTCAACTCCTCTTCCGTGTTTGTTTACACGGATGTCAAAGATGATAACCTTGTCAGATATAGACACTTTTTACCCTACGAGGAAATGGTCGTCTTTTCGCCAATTTTGCACCTCTACAGCACAGCGGTGTAATCTTCTCCACAAAACGATACCCTGTGAGTGACGAGTCGCGCCGGCAGGTTCCAGATATATAACGAATAGTCCATTTACTTTGGAATTCAGCTAATGTGCTTTAAATGATAGTGGTAAATTTCGTTACTTGGCATCTGTAATATACATAGCCGCATGTGCAACCCTTTGATTCCGCGGGCTTTGACACGAGTTCAGCGGTAGGGGTGACGGTGTTTCAACACGTCAAAATTTTGCGTGTACATTTCAAAGATTGAAAGTACAGCGTAATTACGTAAAATGTAGCAAGGAGCAAGATTAATGAGTTTGGGGTCACAGGATATGTTACTGTATATATCATGTATATTTATGCTGAATGCTCTGATATTTGACAGCATGCATGTGGCGTAAACGAACCTAGAGAAGTTTTTTGTTTCAAAACCTTTTTTCGCTGAAATATTTTTTCACATTTGTCATCATGACGGAATTTAAAAAATAAAATAGGAAATATATAAAAAAAATAAGAAAAATTATCTCTTTCCGGGAAAATGTCACAATTTGTCATTAGAACATAGTTGGATAACATTACACAGTTTGAATACAATAACAGATGGAGACATTGAACAAAACGTTAGACAGTTGTTAAAATGAAAGTTTAAATGAAAATTAAATATAAGATTGATACTTACAGCCACCGAACGCCTTCTGTTAACCGTAACGTTATTATAACGGATAAGACACCAACAATAAAATGGAAGAGTTTTTCCGTGTTCATCGCTGAACTCGCTCCTGTCACCCGCTGATGAGAAACTGGTCAATATCGCGGTCGTCAAAGTTGACAGGCTTGGAAATGATGGTAATTCCAAATTGTAGATTCCAAAGTTTGAAACATCCGAGCGATGGCACACAAGTTTCCCACCCACATTTCTTTCCGATCACATACTAAATACAAACTTGACACTTCGAAGTAAAATCCTTCCCGACTCTTTATCCGTGAACGACTAGGTCACCAACTATACAACGTCTTCCATATATAAACTTGTATTCCGAAAAGAACCGAATTCAAGTTTGTTTCTCCTTCGCCGTACGACCACACTGCCAGTAGACACTGTTTAAGAATGCCGAGTTGAATCTGCGGTAGCGAATCTATGTGTCTTCCCAACTGGCTTAAGCCCCGCCCACTTTGGGCTAGCAGGCACGCTCGATGCTTCTACACGTGGGTGAACGACGCGTGCGCAAACTGGCGCGCCGAACGGTCTATTGTCTTGTTCACAGTGACTGACTCCATGCAAAATTGCCTCGGCTGGATTTGACAAGGCAGGGAAGACTTTGTAAGAAGTTTGTGCGGCTTTTTGACACGATCCGCTACAAGTGTATGTCACAGTTCCGTCTGACAGCCAGTTAAGCATGTCCTAGACACAACAACCGACAGATTTCGCCTCGGTTCCGAGCGCCAGCGATGTTAGACATTGTTCGTGAAATATATTTGTCATTTTTTTCACCTGCTTTCTAAGTTAAATTACTTTACACTGAATCCGGTTCGGGGATAATATATATATATATATACATAAATGTAAATGTAAATACTTTTGAGTGGAATAATTTTTATCAACAACTTTATCTTTCCATGTAATGCATTAAAGCTCGTTGACACTTCTCAATTGCATTACGTTTCAAATTACCCAGATTCACATATTCAAATATTAAATCTTTCTTTCAGAAGCACCTGTACCTTATGTTCAGTTTGTTTTAAATCTGGTGATTGTTGAAGCATCTTTTCTACGACTTGAATGTATAGAGCACCATTACTTTCTCTCATATTAATGGTTTGAAAGCTGGTTTAAATTTGAAATTATTTATTTATACCTAACATTTGAACCACAAGTAAAAATCAGTACAGATGTTTCATTATTAACGAAAATGACAAAAGAAAGTGAAAACAAAGGAAAACAAAATGTAAAGACAAAGTGTTACTACTACACATTTATCGGAGGTAACACCTATGGAAACATCTCCCATATTTTAAAGTGACGGACAAGCTCGGCTTGTGACATCCACGTCTCATTAGTTTGCGAAATCGGCAGCAATTGCTGTTCTGTGCACGCGCGGTCACGTGATTGCTCTTGTGGAATCTGTGGCGCAAACTTGCAAAGCAGTGTAGAGGATGTGGTTCCGCAATGTTTATTCTTGGCGTAAATGTGAACTACTACTACTACTACTCAGAATCATATAAACATTAAGACGACGACGATGACAGTGAAGATGATGTATTATCTTGGTAGTATTATTCTAGGTAAATAAAAAGATAATGGCAACCATATTGGTTGTATACGTGGCTATAATTAATTACTCTGTCTTTACCGTTGTTTACTCTGTTACTTAGCAACGAGTAACGTCTTCTTACTGGATGCAGTAATTACTGTTCAGTATAAACTATCTTTAATATAAACCTGTTTCCCGTGACCCCAACGGGACCAACTGCTCCCCCCACCCCCGTCCTGTTGTGGGGGTGATTGATGACCCGTCTCGTCAGGACCCCCCAAACATGTGTCTCTCACACTTTACTTCATCACATTTGTCATAGGACAAGCATACATACAGTGAAACAAGTCTTTCTAAAATAATACTAATTAATCTGATTCTGTTGCACGTGATCTTTTTCTCAGACAGAGAGAGAAAGAGATACAGAGAAAGAGAGACAGATATAGAGAGACAGAGAGAGACAGAAAGAGAGACAGACAGAGAGAGAGAGAGACAGACAGACAGAAAGAGAGATAAAGAGGGGGTACCCCAACAAAGCCATGTCTGTTGTTGAAAGAAGAGAGAAGAGAAATGACATTTACAGTTGTTAATTATGGTTTTGACACAGGTAGAGATAGGTAGAGAGAGATTTTATTAGTTTTACAGGGAAATTATACACTGATATATGTGGAGATATGATATAATACTTTAACTTGACAGAGCATTTTCGTTTTCATTTGACTTTTTGCAACAGTCTACCATCGCGGTGCTACAAATCACTTTCTCATTAACGCTTCATATAATAATTTCGATACGAATTTCTAATGTATGTATACTCATTTCTATCACGATTTTAGCGAGAACCATCACATTGTGTCCATACTAAATTTTAGTGTCAGAGAATATGGATAACGAAATTCTTCACTTAAAGAAAATTAATATCAGTCACCCTGTGTGTATAGTCCTTCATTCAATGTGCTCATTTCTATTAAATATATGCAAGTATACAATATGTTCTTTGCAAGTCAAATAACTTGCATACACTAGCTTAAAGAACTGTTCTTTTTGTATTTGACTTTGGAGACACAGTGAAAATGAAGTATTGCAATTTATCTGGAATGTTATGCATGGTGGTTGGTATACGGAACATTTAGTTTCACCTTCAATTCATGGTTTACATTTTCAATTCATGTTCCACACCTCTTCGTTATTAAGATGTGTGTGAACTCGTGACGGCGTCACTGATGCGTGACTTGCGTTTAACAGAGGTGACACTATTTCAATTTTGCGTCATTTTTACGATCAAGATATTAGCATCCATTAGCGATACAAAATTACGACAAGTGTAATTTTATGAAGTACCAATTTGTTACATACAAAAAGGAAACATTTTGTCGTTAATTGTAACTGTACTAGATGAACCCTCGCGAGAGAAAAGCGGACCCATTACGAGTTCGGAGTTAATGTTTCGTTTCAATCTCGGGTCGTAATGGCTACGATTAACACTTAAAAACGGGGCGATAAGATCGATTCATACACAAATATTTTCTCACCATGATTTATGAGATTTCAGATTTATTTATATTCACCTTTCAGTCACAGTGTTGAAGATTTCTGGAATGTTTTAATTCATGTAGGATAGGATATGGGGTATTTTTCCATACCATAAATACTTATACCTTTACCTTACCCAAGATCGTATAATTCACGCGCAGATATCCACATGTAAAGATATGTTATATTTTGACATATCTCATATTTTGTTATATTTGTTTGAAGATTCATGTGATTTTATTCATTTGAAACAGGAAATCTTAAAACAATTTTAGTTAAATTTCAAGTGTTTCAAATCCTCACAGGCGTCATGCGTTTGTCAAGACCCTAAAGCTGTCGAAATCTTTAACTATATGTAAACGACGTTTCTGGGAAAATCTTCTCTGGACAAAGCTATCCACCTGCTTCATCATGATCGTAACAACACATCTCTAGCCGCCATGGTCTGGCGTATGTTTGACCCTGGTAAGTCAGCTGAAGGAACAATTCCGTTGTGCCATTGTTGTGCCCTTCAGTTCATATCTTTAACACATATTATATACATGTATTTTAAGACTCATTTTTATTGTAACATGTTTTTACTGATTTTTTAGTGTATTATAGGTCAAAATGACTGGACACTCTTTTGAGTGTGTGACACTTTAATAAAATATTCTTCTTCTTCTGTAAAATCAGAGACAGCTAATTATCCCTCTATATGGCCTTTCCTAGCTTTCCAGACTCAAACAGAGATGGCTATAGTAGAGTAAGATGATAAGTTTTCTATGCCTTGACTCATGGCCTTGTCAAACGTCTACAGCGTCATGCATCACCTTTATTCTATCTTTATTAAACCAATTCCCGTTTGTTTAAGCAGTGTAGTTATAGGACAAGGTTAGTGTCCGCAGTGTTCCAACTTAATTTGTTATATTTAACCGTTAATGATGACAGTACATAAATTGATTCTTAAATTTCTAAATTATTATTTCTAACGGTTCTTATACACTCGCGTGCAGCGTGGATATGAGAGAGCCATAACATGATACATTGACTACTGACACAAGCTCCATTAATACACAATGGTCGCCCTGTGAGATGAAATCCTCGAATATGTCTTGTTGATTTCACTACAAACGATGTTAATCTCGTCCCGGTCACGTGTACTTATCTTGTCAATGTCCGGAGATTTATGACAAGTGACCCTACCTGTCTGTATATAGTTGTCATCTTCTTAAAACGAGAACATTCAGTGTTGTAGTAAGTCGTGTATGATGAGGTTTTTGGAGCTACACCAAGCGAAGTTAGGTTTTACTACAACCTAGTCTGCAACCCCCCTCTCTCCCTCCATGCGCACCCCCCCCCCCCAATCGCCCAGTCAGTGTCCTGCAAATAAGCTTCTAAAAGTGTACATAAGTTTTAAGTAGTACACTAGATTTCGTTTCAATGCAGTGTGAACTGCTACATCATATATTGGCTCCATTTATGGACTCAGCGATGCCGCACAGAATTCTTTGTCACAATAGCAACACACCACGTGACAGGTTATAGAATATAATTGTAGAATATATTACGACATATTAAACACGCAATATCTTTAGGGTATATATGAAATATATTATGCAATATCAGTGCAGGTTTCAGACTATAAATATAGACTATAAGTTATTTTGTGTCACCCTTGTCAGTCAATAAATTCGACTAATATCATATATCATACATCACATATCATAGTCTATATCATATATATCACATGGGTTCTGGCTGTAAATAACCGTTATATTTGTCGCCTTCTCGTTGTGATTATGACGGAGTCACACAGCTGACTAAAACTAGGTTAAAATATTTTTTTCATGTTAGATTAATGTTCCCAATGACACAAAGATAAACTGTAACGAAAACAGGAGACATCGTGTCCTAATTACTCATTCAGGTTTGTGCTTCCGATGAAAAACCTTTTGACAGTATTGTCGACAGAGTGTTATTCTAATGTCCACCAATTATGAATAATAACAGATCCCGTTGTTCTCGTAAGTATGTGTGTTTGTGTGGGCACGTGCATGTTTTTATGTGAATAGAAGGTTACAGGGAATTAGGTTGAGTGTGGTTAAACTTTTGTTACATTTTTCAATATTAAGTCACATGTATATTGTACACTGGATATGTGTGCGTGTGTGTATGCGTTTGTGTGTGCGTTTGTGTTTGTGAGTTGAGAAGGAAAGAGGGAGTGCATGAATGTATGTATGTATGAATGCATGCATGCATGCATGTATGCATGTATGCATGTATGTATGTTTGTATGTATGTATGTATGTATGTATGTATGTACATGTATGTGTGTGTATGTGTGTGGGGGGCGTGGGAGTGTATGTATATGTATGAGTGTGTGGGTGTGTGTGTGTGCGTGTATGTATGCATGTGGTGCGTGTGTGCGTGCGTGCGTATGTGCTTTAGTTATGTACGTATAAATATGCATGTGTTTATGCATGTGTGTATAGTTCATGGTACGTGTGCGTTATATTTATGCACGTATGCATGCACTTACACTCTTCATAATAATAAAACAGTGTTTTAGCGCTATACACATCCTCAAGATACGATAACTTAACAAAGTTGCTTTGGTCTATTAAAAAATAAGATATCTTCATGCTGAGCAATTAAATTCATCAATTCACGTGTGTAATCAAAATAGAGAGTGGTGACGAAAACGGTATGTTAATGGGAAGTCACCAGAAAGTGGGTGAGGCTAGACGTTTGAATGAGAGCTATCACAAGACAGATCGAGTAACTAGTCAAGTTGTTCATTGACTGGGCCATCTACTAGCGCCGCGCGAAACAGACTGCGGGATTAACCACGTTGACAGCGACGTTCCGGAGATAGACGTGTCGCGGCTGCATCGCGATAACCCTCGGGCAAGGAGCGGAAAACTTAAGATAAACACTTCTCAATGAAATATCGTCGTTCGACAAGTCTCTCTCCATATTGATACTGGAAAGGTTACAGGATCCTACACATTTATATTTCTCGTAAATACTGTTACAACGACCTGTATCCTTTTAAAGGCATTCCAGTGTGTTGAGTTAAAATTTAGATACATGTATGTGAGACAAGGTTGACTGGGGTCTCTGAACGTATACACGTTTTGTTCATGGTGTAGGTTTATTCAACGGAGCTCCACGCGTACCCTATCAGTTTTACCAAGAGTTCAAACATTATAGACTTGCTTAGGTCCCTGTGCATAAAAATTGCAGATCTGACTGAAAGTATAATCTCAGTAGAACATCAAGGAAATCTCGTTCTGAAAGCTTCCGCCATAAATTGCAGGTTGGGAACATTTTTAGAGAGCAACAGAACATTCCAGAGATAGGAGTTTAAAAAGTAAGGAATTAACCCACAAACGAAACATTGAATTTAATCAGAAGCTTTCAGGTTTAATGACTCCGCCATCTTATAACTAACTAGTTGGAAGGAAGATGTTATTCTTTAACAAATGCGTCTCTGCGCATGCCGATACCTGTTTTCTCGCTCAGACAAAATTAACGATCTCAAGCGAACTGTTTCTCAGATTAACATACATCATAAATTCTGTAGTTGGTGACTTCAGTCGGTAGCTAGGGAATGCAGCCGTTTCAGCACTCCACTTTAGTTTAATTGCCAAATAATGTCCCTAGTTAATTGATTTAATAAAATGCGTTTACGCCGAGTGAAATTCCTCTGAGACATATTCTGTGGTACTGGGACTTTTATCGCCATAAGGAGTCAAATTAGCTGTCGTCATAAGACCACATGCGTCGAATCGAAACTCACGGTCTGTGGGCTCAACTTATTATAGGACTTATCAGCGTTAATTTGATGATAATAAATACAGACGCCATTTGTGTTTGACCACAAAGATTTTACTATGTTGCTTTTTAAGTACGTAATAAAGTATGTTTTAATAATGTAATGTTGCGTTTCGGCGATAGAGATAACGTAGCTTTCAGTTAATGGACTAGAACAATTTCAAGAACCCGTGTTGTAAAAGCTCTTTTGCAGAATGTTTTTATTGTTCACGTTTTAATCGTGTTGACACGTATATAGATGGTAGGCCATGGTACATGTCTTCCGTGAAATGTGTTTGTTATTTGTTTATTTTCAAGGAAGATGAAAACACGGATATCTGCATCACCTGCTGCTGGCGTCTCATCGTATGTACAGGAGATCTGTTTTCTCTGAAGCAGTCCTGTTGAAGGTATAGCTTCGCAAAGTAAGGAAACTACACGGAAGACAGACAGACAGGCGGATGGACAGACAGACAGACAGATGCGTTATTCGTGTATGTGGCCTTGTAACCCAATGTATACAAATACAAGAGATATGTTTTTCGAGAGTTACATATTTTGTTTCTCTTTTACAATGAAGACATGATATAGGAACTTGGCGAAACACGGAATATAAAATGTATACTGTGTTGCATTCAAAAGAAACTGCATTTTATCAAGAATACACCCTAGTTCCTAGACTTTTGTCAAGACCCTAAGGCTGTATAAAGTTTCCTAAATGTATATAGGTAATATCGGAGTCAAATAATTATTCCTGGAACTATATTGCCTTTCCTAGCTCTGCCTTAGGCAGGGCTAACCAGAGATGGCTATGGTAGAGTGAAATGTTCAGTTGTTTATGGCTTGACTCAAGGTCTTGACAAAAGTCTACCTAGTTCCATATTAAACGAGCCGAACACCAAATACTGTTTTAACCCCTTACGTCTGTATATGCCATAGTTAATCAAAAGGATGCTTGGATTTCGGTGAGTGTAATTTGATTTACATCATCTCATTGATAATCTTCCAAATCTTGAAGGAATATCTTTTGTATATCCAACGCATTTGTGAATTTATTCAGTAGTCTCCCAAAATCTTGGTATACTTTCTTTTGGACGTCAGTAT
>JAUELE010027749.1:0-16331 GCA_031471655.1 Diodora aspera
TTGAAACTCGCTCACTTGTGTAACACTAGCAGATTGAGAAGTCTTGGTTATAGCTATTTGCCCCACTAACAACCCACAATATTTCGGCTAATGTGTCTTCGCACTACTACCTTCACCCAAACAGTTTTAGTAGATGCCTTTCACTGTGCTCTTGCCACGTTCAACATTCTCTGAGTGACGAAAAGAAAACTGATGACCTCTACTCTTTTGTAATGACACTAGACAAGCAAAGGACTCTGTAGTTATACTTTAATGCTTACCCTATACTAGATTTTTGTCGAGACCCTATGGCTGTATAAAGTTTCCTAAATGTATATATGTAATATCGGAGACAAGTAATTATTCCTGGGACTATATTGCCTTGCCTAGCTTGGATCTTGTAAAGCGTTTAAGAATTTCCCCGAAAAAAACTCACCCCGTTGAACCTTATGTTTTTGTTTGATTGTTGTTTAACCATCTAACTTTGGAAATACATATAACAGCCCGCTTCGCATCAAGTATAATACATATAACAGCCCGCTTCGCATCAAGTATAATACATATATTGTTTGTCACCAAAGCTGAGGCTGGTGACATCATGCTGTGGTCTTGTTCTGTTCATGTCTGTGACTGTCGGAGTCCTGTCCAAGAAGAGTCCTGCATTAAGATGATATGTACATTCTTCAAGTAATACTTTGTCTGTTTCTGATTATCTGAAATGTCATGTTCTAATCCGTATAACCTAGTGATGAAAGCAAATTAAAATCGAATGACGACAAACTTAGTAAATATCTGGACAAATATCTATGATTTTATAAGAAGTCCATCACGAGATTGAAGTTCATGTCTGTCTCACTTCACTTCTATTGGCACTATACGGTTAGAAAAATATATGTCGTCTTCTCAAATTAAATTGTTTCAGAGGTTAGTAAATGAGTAAGCTTTCAGAAGACACGGAAACTAAAGTTAAAGTCTTTTGCCAGTCTAGGAACTAAAAGCATTCCTCAACAGTATTTAAAACACATTATAAACACTGTTACCGCGTCTTAGCAGTGGGCAGAACCTGTCTCCCACACCTTGCGTTGGTTATAGGTGAAGACAGACCACTTTCCGGCTGTAGAAAATGTTCAGTGTGGTAACTTAGGTAGCCTAGTACAGTTGCAAGATGACGGCTTCAAGCCTGGCTTCAAGCTCGGCTACAATATACCAGCTTAGGGCTTCGCTTCTTGATGATGAGCCCCATGGTGGGTACTGTGCTTGAAAACTATGAATGGAATGAATATGCTGTTTCTGGGCGTGTAACCGAGTATGTAGATTTCGAATATGGATACAGACAGAAATAGTAATCTTGCTTCGTGGAGATTCGCCAGGAGGAATCGTGGAACAGTTAAACACCTGGTTGATTGCGGAGGGTAAGATAACTAGAGGGTCATGTTGAGTATGGTGGACGAGGCAGTGGAGGTGTTTGTTTACAAGTCCCGAGTTCAGCGGGGGCTACGTGCGTTCTCTTGTGGCATGCCAGGTGAGAGACTTTTCATCACAGGAAATATTTAGGTTAAAGGCTGGAAATCAGGATAACATAGTATGTAAGTAACCTTATGAACCAGCGTCATATCGTCAGCCCAGAGGAAATTAGCCGAGACGATGACTAAACGGATGATACCATATTTCATATGAACATTAAGAAAATTTCCTGGAAAAACGTTTCGTAAAAACCTCATATTATGCACATAGCCCAACAATCACTTTATCCAAGGGTAACCAAGTGGGAAATGTTACTCGTCATTATAAACTTTAACTATGCAATTCGTTACAGTCAAGAGAACACACGGGCTTTAACCTCGCTTTGGTCTTCACGTACGTATATGGACGATGGTAATTAAGGATCATTTGTTAAGTTTTTTAATCATATGAGAACTGCACTGAAATTATGACATGCAACACATCGTAATGAAGACAGGTTAATACTTCCGTATTTATTATCAATAACAGCAGGTCGGACACGGCCGACAGGAAGAATATTTGAAGCGTCATTATAATCACAACTACACTACTGTAATGCTTTAAGAACTTTGAACATGTCTCCCGCCATGGTGCTGCTCACATTCTAAAGGATAATCGAACACAATATAACGGCTATCGCACACAAAGGGTAAAAAATAACTCTTGGCATTGGGTTTCTGATGAAATTATAAATATATAATGACAGCAATAAAACATACTCAACAAAAATAAAAACTTGACACTGAGAATGTTTGTCATTATGTTGTCAGGATAATTCCTTATAGTTTGTTGTCGCGTCACACACATGACAGTGGGGTGTAGGCTATCTGGATATGGTCAGTGCAACAGCAGATGCATCAACCCGAGCGCTAGCAGGATCTCTGGCAAGTACTCATTGACCAGTGGCGGCTACTTCCGGTTAGAGTGTTCCGAGGGGTGCCCCATCCCATGATGAGACATTCTGCTACCGTCACCGCCGCTCTAGAAGATCACACTCGTTAATGAATACTTCTGTTGCAACAGTTTAATCAGTGTAAAGTTCGTGTTGATGTGTCATGGAACCTTCCAAAACATTCCGACATCCACTTCGTATTCATTCCGACGTCTTCTTCTGTATAGTTTCCTGGATGATATCAGCATAACAAACACCTATTTTCATATTTCTGCACAACCACAATACTCCCATCCTTTCTAATTGTGTTGAGTATATTTTCCTATTTACTTTTCAAGGTGAACACAGCATGGACCGATCGGGGAAACAGAAGTGTCATTAAACCGAAAAAGGGCAACGTTGGTACAGATATAACAAGGCAACAAGAACGAAGCATAAAATATAATACAATAACCTTTTAGTGTCCGGACTAAATATATATTTATATTTACATTCAATAACATCCACTGTTTGACCTGTAATCTTAGGCAAAACTAATTCATACAAAATATGTTAAATCATCTATTTATCACAATCGTAATTCGTAAGAAAGTCCCAGTATAAGGTGTACTGAATGAAATTAGACCATTGTAATCAATAAATAACTCTCTTACTTAACAGCGGTAATTTCTTTAGTTTAAAGTTTGATATACTGAAATGGGTGGTCCTCGGACGAAGATGGTTTCCACACAGGTGAAGTCGTTTGGTTTATCTGATACTGATGAATGCTATCTGGTTACCAAACGGAAATTTATCTCTTCTGAAGGAATAGCATTTTTCTGGGTTGTCAAACGTGCACATGTGAGAAGACATGTCTATGTTCTCGAGACGTACTCCTGCTCTCTGAAGAAGTATTGTATTGGCCATCAGTAAGTCAACGTAGACCTTTGGGTCTCCTTGTTTGTGCGTTACAATTTGGGGATCAATTTCGATAAATCCTTGAGCATCTTCTTGTGAGAACTGTAGGTTCTTCGCGGACAAGCAAGGCCCCATGGCTACAAGGATATTGTCAGCTTCACAACCAAAGTCTTGGATCATCGCTTTCACTGTGGCCAGGGTAATACCTTTGAGAGTTCCTCTCCAGCCGGCATGGGCGGCCCCGCAGACTCGTTTCACAGGGTCAGCGAAGAGGACCGTCACACAATCCGCACCGGGAGCAGCAACAGTCAGTCCTGGCGTCCGTGTCACAATGGCGTCGTAAGATTGAGGAACATCCTGGCCGATACTCCACACACGGTTTCCATGCTCCACCTTCGGGAACTGCATGTTCTTAAAGTTGAAGCCAGCACCTTCCGCAAGGCGGCGTCGGTTTTCGTTGATGACGAGCATGCAGTCACGCTTGCGCGTGGCAAAGGCAAGGTTAAGAGAGCGGAGGGCAGGAGAAGATGATATCCCACCGTTCCTGGTGGTGAAGCCATGGTTGAAAACATCGTCTGGAATAAGTTTAGGTTTAATAATCTCCACTGAACCTATGGAGGGCAGAGACTGAAGAAAAGCTTCGATATCACACTCAAGACCGTAGGATGCAGTCAGCTCCATCTTGCCTGAACCCACCACAGCAAAGAACATCTGGTATACCTTCGTAAAAATCAGATCTCCCAACTGCTTCCAGAAGCCGCTTTGCTCACAACTGCATATCATGGCCATTCTGCTAAGTCCTTTCGCATCCATGAACTCCTTCGCTTCATAGAAAGCTTGAATCTTGTTGTCAGTAAGAATGGAATGGAACGTTACCCCGTTACCTTCATCTAGTCCTGTTCGGTGGACGAGTTTCTTCAGCTCGTTAGCTGATGGTGCTATCAGGATCGCAAGATGTTCCTTGTTCAAGGTGCTTCTGGTGATGACCTCGGTCAGGCGGTCCACAATCTTCTCCTTCGGGTGATCTTTGTGGTAGAGATCCACAAAATAAACCATTGGCTTACTCGCCGCCGTCTCCTCCTCTTGACTCAACATTCTGAAAACAAGAAAGCATGGTTAAACAATCTATCAGTGTCTAATCACTACATTACGCATAATACCTACTTTAAACCGCCTTGAATTCAACAACACCACTCAACATAATAACAGTAACATATGTCTCCCAATCAAACGCATGCACGTGCATGGTGTAAAAATATGTTCAACTGTTTCACACTTGCATATTTTTAACCGAAGCTGAACATCTGAACATGTGTAAAACGCGTTTCAATTTGGAACTTTAAACTTTCAACACATGGCATTTTGAACGCTTACGCTTATACAATTATAAAAACTCGTAGTTATGAAAAATGACAATTACGATTTTTATTTATTTTGTCTCTTAACTATTCCTTGTTAACTTTCGTGACCTCACTTACACCAACATAATAAAACGATAGCATGTAATTCAGACAAAATTGTAAATGTAATAAGAAAGCATTTTCTTTTGCACCAGTCAAACATACTGCTGAGGAGGACCAGAACAGCAGTTTTTAAACAATGATCTGTTCACACCAGGAACAATACTGAACAGAGCTGTTTGATGAGTGGTATTGTCATTGCAGTGCGAGACACGATCTATATCGAAAACACACCACTACTTGTACTCTGTTGAATGTTTAATTCGCGGTTAGTGTTACTAATGCTTGACGGAGTTTTTCAACCGCTTTTGGAATGGGACTTTGGACACCCTTTGCTCTTGTTTAACAAGGAAGCTGTTTGGACACCCTTTGCTCTTGTTTAACAAGGAAGCTGTTTGCACCGGTAGTAGCCCGATATTTTTAAACTCGGAGTGCACGTAGGCAATGATATTAACCTTGCATTAACTTCATGTTATTGACTGTATAGGTGAATACTGCATTTATACTAACATCGGTTTAGTGCTGACAGCTGCAACTGGAGAAGACAACAATGGCGACTGACTCACGTCCTTATTGTAACCAGTGGCGCCGATGGTGGACATGCAGCAAGAGAGCATTTTGATAATTACGATAGACTGAAATGGATTAAACCGTTATACTGACCAGTGATATTGACACCTTTCGTTGCAGTCCTAGCAATACATCTTTATTCAATTTTGTCTAAAATGACTTAGTATGTAAAGCATTATTAATTAGAAGTCCAACATGTCCTGTCAAATTCTTGTAACAGTCCATCAAGAAAGGCAAACAACAAATTTTCAAAAACCTTGTGTCTAAAGCCAATGTTTGTAAGGAAGCGCCTATTTGATTTTCAGATTTGAGGAGGGATGGAAGATTTTGAAAATATACAGTTTGCAGACAATTTTGGTTAAAATAAAAAGCCTGCAAGAGAAAATATAAACAGATTGCTGAGATATTTATGTTATTTTTATCTTTCAGTTCATAATTTTGACATTATTATGAATTATGTGCACCCAATGAGCGCAGACATTCCTCTTAACATTAAGTCCCAGTGGCGGATTCAGGGGTGGCCTGACATTATTGGGACTTTTGCAGCACTGCAATATGTATTGGTTGATTACTTCAAGAGGGCTGACACACCATCCCCCTCCAATTACTCCACTATAGAAATAGCTCAGAACGCATCTCCGACAGTCTACGACCCCTGGACCCTCGCATAATGTTCTTTGATCGTACCCCGTCTGCAATTGCGTCCGTCGCCCGTGTAATTGCATTATTTGGACCAGTTACAAAGCTCATTGTGACCAAAATAAATGCAGGAAAATGAGTCTCAGAGCGTCCATAAAGTACAAATCTTCCGGGGGAGGATGCCCTGAACCCCCTACAAACCTCTTCGTTTCGCACCCTGTTTCACAAAATCCTGGATCCGGGGTGAATTGACATTTTGATTGATAATTATATGTTGATACTGACACTAAATTGGTAATAATAATTCGTGGATGTTCAAATTGACACTTGATCGATGAAAAGGTGTTAATATTGATAAGTAATCGATGATAATTCGTGGAAATTGCATGTGATCGATTGTGATCTTGGAGATTGACAGAGGATCGATGATACTGATATCTGTTTTATGAAGCTTGTTATTGACAGTCTGATTATATTAACCGCAAATTGAAGATAATCCATTACTATTGTTAGCTGATCGACCATGTGCTGATATTGATATCTGATCGAAGATAATGTGTTAATATTGATAGCTGATTGAAGATAATGGGTTGATATTGATAGCTGATCAATGATAATGGTTTGATACTGACAGTTGATTAATGCTGCGTTGATATTGATCGTTGTGAAGATAACCCACTACTTTTGACAACTGATCGGTCATATAGTTGTAAAGCTAATCGATGATCACATTGATAGCTGATCGATAATAATGTGTTGATATTGATACATGTAGCTGATTGACGATAATGTGTGAATATTGATAGCTGATTGAAGATAATGTGTTAATAATGATAGCTGACAAATGTGTTTATATTGATAGCAGCAAGCTGATCGACGATAATGTTTTAATACTGATAGCTAATTGATGATAATGTGTTTATATTAATGGTTGATACATGGTAATACTTTGAGGTGAAAACAGACAACAGACTGAAAACGTGTCGATATTGACAACAGACTGAAAACGTGTTGATATTGACAACAGACTGAAAACGTGTCGATATTGAAAACAGACTGAAAACGTGTCGATATTGACAACGGACTGAAAACGTGTCGATATTAACAAAAGAACTGAAAGCGAGTTGGAGAGAAAGAGAGAAGAGATCTAGGGACGAAGAACGAGCGTCCTTCATACCAGTAGGCCTATATACGAACAGAAATAAATCAGGAAGTGAGAAGTTTTCCGAAATGAGATGTGTGCGTGGACAGTTGCAAAACCTCTGACACACCGTGGTGATACGGTAGTGCGTATTCATTGACCTGTGAACACTGTCCTGTTGACACCATTGTGTGATGGCAGTGATCATGTGGGTGATGTCCAGAGATCGCAGAATGACAAACTGTTCTAGAGCTCGGAGTAGTCTTATGACTGACACACTTAACCGGCTACGTGGCCGGGAAGGGATAGCGCGTCACACATGAGAAACTAGTCAGCACAGACTCTTGTCGAATGTAGGGCATGCATTCAGATCCGCGATTCAGCACAAATTGCAGAGAACATAGGCACACACGGTATTGTTATCGATCAGCCAGTATGCAACGCAACAACACGACAATCCGGAAGTAGCAGATTCGCTACCTTGCCGTCCAGGCAGTGTGGAAACTTTGGGCACTTGCGATGGCTAGTGACAACGAGCAAAAGTAAGTAATTCTTTTACCTGGCCATTGCGCTTTCATAATCCTCTATTTGATCTTGGGAGGCGTCGTGGGACGTGCTTTGCTCCATAATTTCACAGGTGTGATAGTCAAACTGAACATTCAAGCACTAAAGTCAGAGGTGTTGGGGAATCCCCTTTGTGGGCGGTCATAAGCCTACGATCGTTTTGTCCTAACAACGCATGTGATGCATATGCATAGGTCGCACAGTGCGTTTAGGTTAAGTTGCAGCAGGGTTATAGATCAGAATATACTTTGTACGTGAATAGGCTGGATTCTAAATGTTGTTTTTAGACACCAGTGGTCATAGATACAATAAACAGCTGTGGTGGAAGTACACTTTATTTGACAATGACATATGGACTTGAAATACAATAGTTAACGCTATTTTGTGAACATGTAGTAAATAATGATAAATTATAAATAATAATAATGATAATAATAAGAGCATTTGTAGAGCGCTAAATTCCACGCCACACACGGGAGTGCTCTCAGCGCATACATACAGTGACTTAATATATACAAGATAACTTAAATGTATTTAAATATGTACAAGATTAATGAGTAAATGGATGTGACACAAAGATATTGTATACAGAACAAGATGATGGAATATTTAGGAATAGCTTGATTGAAACAGATACGTTTTAACACGAGATTTAAAAATATCTAGATTAGCTGAACATTTTATGGACCTGTGAAGGGGATTTCATAGAGAAACTGCAACGTATATGAGCCATATTTCAGAAGTTTATAAAGAGGAACTTGAAGAAGGCACTGGTTAGATGAACGAAGCGTTCTGCTTGGAATGTATGGGGAAACAAGTTCCTGAAGGTACACAGGGGCCATTTTGTTTAAAGCCTGGTATGTAAGACAGAGAATTTTAAAAGCAATTTTGTCACTTATTTTAAGCTAGTGGAGAGATTGTAAAACAGCGTTGATTAGCGATCTGAGTTTGGCTCTAGATCCTAGCAGCCCTATTCTGAATTGACTGAAGACGAGAAAATAAATGAAAATGATAATACAATAATGCAAATTCAATACCTTCCTGAAGATACACGTACTTTTCCTTTAAATAAGCATGTGAGGAAACATTCTAACTAGAAGACGAACCTTTACCCAATATACGCTGTTCATAATACCAGATAAAATACTTGTAAAAGATGAACGTAGTAAACAACTTTTAGACGTACACGGAAACAAAATACAACTTAAAGAGTGATGCGAACGTGACAGTTCTGTCTTGACCACTTGTAGCCGCGAGCGACAGGAATGAGGTTACTGCGGATATTTCCACGTGCGTGCGTGCAAATGGTGGAGGAAGATTGTACGTGGCAAATATTAACTACCAAAACATATGAATAAATTATCTTCTGTGACAATATGAATCCCTCTGGATAAATGACTTTTAAGAAACGTCACGAGGACGTGTTAAACTTGAGATTGATTGCTTTTCGTTGATGTCAGTCTAATGTAACAGAGCGACACAGAAATGTGACTAAGACAGTTTCAATAGCTTTCGGGCATGTTGTCAATAGATAAGTACTAGTATACTGTGGGTGTAAAGTACACGGCGTCTCTTCAAAAAGTAACTCGATATTTATTTTATTGGTTTTGTCAACGCTAGTCACGATTTGGCAACCACACCCAACAACAGTAACCTTATGTAATTTAGGGTTATACAACTAAGAACAGTAACGAACTTTTTATTGACATTTTGCAGCAACTCGATAGTGCTTACATTTGAAGACTTCCTAGTTACGCCCCTGCTTACATACCTACATACAAAACACACACACACACACACACACACACACCAACACACCCTCATACATACTTACACACATAATTTACATACATCGCCCGCAAACATACATACATAAATACATAAACACATACAAACATACTTACACACATACATACATACATACATACATACATACATACATACACACATACATACATACTTACACACATACATACATACATACGCGCAAAAACATACATACATAAATACATACACACATACCTACATACTTACACACATACATAATTTACATACTTACGCGCGCAAACATACAAACATACATACATACAAGTACATACATAACATACGTACATACATGTATACATACAGTATGTGGATTACAAGCTTATATACATAACAAACACAACCAGAATTTTGAATGCATCTTTTCAGTTCAGACGGATCCTGTTTTGTCCACACCATGGGTGTTCCGTTTGAACAAACTAAATGTTGGGTATGTGCGTTCGTGTACATACAGTGTAGCAAGGTAAGGCTTGACTCAAGGAAGTGGTTGAAATACTAGTGCAGTAAATAGGAGCTGTCAAACCAGAGGACAGTTCAAGTTGAGTCATTGCAGAGGCTCGGTAGGGGACCGGACTGTACAATATGTCGGCGCTACGCACCAGCAATACTGCATACAGAGACATACAGTACGTGGTTAGAAATCCGAGAACTGGATGGACTAAGAGATTAATGGGATATCCACTTATATAGGACACCGGGGAATATAATATTTAAACTTGCAAACAACTACGGAAAAAGTAACCGTTCTTACAAGAAAGGCCGGACTTTTTTCGGAAGACTTCTTAACCAGATTTTTTATTCAAGACAGTCATTTATTTAAGGCAGGCATGTTTTTTCAGTTAGGTGTTTTAGGTGTCGAACACTTACTGTATCAGTTTAAGTCGGATCAGTTTTTGCGCCGGGGCAGACGTTTATTCAAGGTAGACTTTCAATCAAGACAGGCGTTTAAAAAAAGATTTACGGTAAATAACTCATTTTGTGTTATAATTAGTTCATCTTGCTAGATGTAAAGGAGCTATCCACAGTACTCGCATCAGTTCTGTTCAGTGTGTGCGTCTTCCTCCTTTGGTCTTTGTTGCGCGTGGGCTTGAATGTGCGTCGTTGTGAGAAGTAATTAGAGTGTGAAATTAAAAATAATTTATTCTCTACAGTAACGTGAAGCTGGATGGTCACGTGTTTAATACGTTTGCTGTAGTCACACTTTACATATCCTGAATGAGCATACCTATTTAATAATGCAGAGATAAAAACAACAATGACTATCAATAATTGTCTTTTTGTCTTAAAGAAAACCAACATTAGTATTTTGACACATTGTCTCTAGGAGTAAATGTAAGTTTTCTAAATCTTCGACTCTCAAACAGTAACCTACATTGAATTGTGTATACATTCAGTATGTTTCACGGTCGGTTGTATCCGTCGTCAAAGATATAGTCGCGTCATGCACTTGACCTCAGTCTGATCTACTTCCGGGTCAGCCGCTGTTCATATTGTCCAAACAACACGCCCCCTTTTCACATCGGTGCGACACAGGTGACGTAGTTACCTGTTCAATTTGGAGCTCGTGGTTGAATGGTATCAAGATGTAAGTAAAATATATTGTGGATATGCTGTTTATTTTAATCATTTACTTCGCGCTGGTAAGTGTTAAATCTTACTTTTGTCAAATGGTATGTGTATTTAATAGTTATAGATGCATTCCAATCAGTGTATTATTAACCATAGCAAACGAACAGGTGGAAAACAAATCGGCAAACATAAAGCAATGACTTTCACGAGCACTATGTTTGTATATTTGCATCAGACAAATGTCACAATATAGAAACGTGAAGGCAGTAGGTCTCAAGACCTATAGTTTGCACCAATCGTGTTTCATTGTACAGGAATGTTGATGACAAATTCAAGAATTCTTTGAGGCTCCACGTATTTCCTGGTCCTGCTCAAGTCTTATTAGGAAATGACTCCTAATATCAGAGATTTTGTTTGTAGTTTGTAAACACCTCTATTTGTACAGGACTTAAACGTTATCGGTCAAAACAGACATGTCCTTGTAAGAAAGCCACAGTGTTATCGTTCTTGTAAGGTCAGACGTTCTGCTCGTCGCTTCCTCACGTTCAACATATGACCCAAGGGCTCTCATTAAGGAGAGGTGCTCAATCATGTACACATCCTTTAACAAAAATGAGTATTAAATTCGTGAGGGACTAGGCCAAATTCATTTTTGACCCCAAATAATTCGTGTGGTGTATATTACAGACAGTTCCAAATATAAAGTTTTGGAGGAGAGGGTGGTGATTATCTTCACGGAAGGCAGTAAGATATTGTTGTTCAAACAGACATGTTGTTTCCACTTTCTGGCATCTGCACCAACTGCACTGTTGGTCTTTATACTGCGTCATGGAAGTAACTCATTACGTGAACATTAATATGTCTTCTTCGTTTTTTAGGGAGACTATGAAGACACAACCGCTGTCAGCTATTATAGTGGACGTTCTCGACACTCCAGATACGATTGACCCTTTTTTGGAAGTCGTGCAGACTAAGGCGCTTGTGGATAATTTGGGCCTCAAATATGTCTACTTTCTGACCGGGGGCAAAGCTCTAGATATTCCTGAAAACATCACTGAGTCTCTGAATGTGTCATGTGTTTCTGGTCTGCAGCGGCCAATCAGTTTCTACAGCGCAAAGCGAGACCTTGATAACAGCGGCGTCAGTAATGTTTTGATCGTTTGTTTAAACTCTCAAAAAGGCTACTGGAACACAATATGTGGTTTACTACTGACGCCTGTTCATACATGGAATGTCGAAACAATTCCCAGCAATGGCACCTTTTCCTGTGACGCCGATCTGGTTGAAACAGAAGTCAAGAATATGCTAAGAACGCTGCCCCCACGAGGGGAGCTAACTCTGTTAACCACTTCCGTTATCCCAACGCGTCTGTTCAACCATGGCTACACAACACGAACCGGTGGCATCACGACAATTCCAAGTCTGGAGTCTTTGAACTTGTTATACACTCCTAAGAAGCGGGATTCGTCTTTGACCGTCGCAGAGAATCTTCGCCGACTTGCAGAGGTGGCCAAATTTGACCCCGAATCTTTCATCATTACTCGGACTGAACATAGTAACAAAGTATGGGTAGTGGGCACAGAACGTCCAGAGAAGTTCGATTCTGTTGTAACGGACAAACGCGGACTGACATTAGCAGCTGCAGGAGCCGACTGCACGCCACTGCTGTTTGCAGATCCAGTTAAACGAGTCTGCGCCGCCGCTCATGCCGGTTACAGAGGAACGGTTAAACGAGTTGTGGTTGAAACGATAAAAGCAATGACAGACACGTATGGATGTCAGCCTGAAAATATTTTTGTCACAATGGGACCAACACTCTGTGCTGACTGTTTTCCGCTGGACATCAAAGATCCGGCTGTTGATGAATTTGTGGCTATAGATCCATCAACCGTTGATTTCCGAAAAGAAGGGGAGATAACCAAGGTGCATCCGAACCTCGTGAAGACCAATACATTGCTGCTACAGGGAGCTGGAATTTTGCCGAATCACATGGACTGTTCTCATGCAGTCTGCAGCGCCTGCCACTCGGACAGATTCTTCTCGTATCAGAGGGATGGGTTTCCTTTTGGAAATCAAATCGGTTTCATTTCTATCAGACCATAAGTTTAGATCCTATTATTGTATATTTGAATTTTGAAACAGAATCTTTTATTTACTATTTTTGCAAGAAGAGCGAGAACACAGCGATTTATACTTTTTCTTAAACGATGACTACGAAAATTAGAAACAGGTGGGTTATATCATATATAATTTACTGTGATACATTTTATTGTCGCGTATAGTCACTGAACAGTCGAATAAAACTACCTCATATAAAGTCTATGATAATGGTCGTAAGTAACTCTTTAGAGTCATTCATGTGTGTCATATTGTACAAAAGGGTGTCTCTCACGTGATACCATTAACCTTTATGTTGACTGAATTTACAGTTTATTATACATATATACATAGATATGTATCTGTTATATACTGTTATACACGTCGTGTCCAATTCTAAGAATTGCTCATTCCACAGTAATGGGAAACATCCCTGCCCAAACCCCGTGAATGGCTGATGGCTTGCAATTAAACAATTGCCTCATTCCCGGGAATGAGACAACGCCTTTGCTCAGTCCCAAGATTGTGCAATTCCTAGAATTGGGCACGACATATACACATGTATGGATATATCAAATTTTACATAGGAGTAGCTTGTCTGAGGCTGGGCTCTCACTGTTCAACAAGTTGCATAGTCAGGTCTCCACGTGCATCAGCTATACGTTATCGATTATTATATGACGTATCACATTCTTCACCCCAGTCTAATTGGAATAGTTGCATGAATTATAACTGTATATTGAAAACGCAATTGATGACTACCTCGCATATGGATATACATGTAACTGTTATATATTAACACACGATGCAAGTTTATGTGTTCCGTAACACGATATAATACTAGTAGCCTATATTTCCAAGCAGTTTACAAAGCGATGAGTGATACTACAAGTAAATTTAAAATTGTGGATGAACACATATTTGGTGGCTTCGATCATACTTGGAATGAACGTTATGAAGCTGTGATCAGGCTAAATGTGTTCCAGCAGACTGAACTCAAAATGTGGATTGAAGTTGAATTAGGTTTATACATACATATATATATATATATATTTATATATATACATGTACTGCATGTTTTGTGTGTATTTGGTGATGTATCACCGTGTTACAATTTAATAAAAAGAATATGTTGATTCTCGCGTGAATGTATGCGTATTACAAAACCTCATCAGGAGTATGCTGGTGTAATTCAAGTAGTCATATTTTAGTGACGGTATAATAACATATATATAATATATATATATTTGGAAAATCATTGTGTTGTCGATATGCAATCCTTCATGCTGTATTTACGCTTCATCAATTACTCACGTAAATACATTGCCACTGACAATTGTATTTTGTTTGCTCTTTTCAATAAAGAAACTGCACCTGTATCGTGAATTGTTACCCGCTGTCTTATACATATACATGTAGGTATGTCGCTATCAACATTTCCCATGTTTATTGTAAATTATTATGCACACAATTATGTATGTGAGTTTCAAATGTCCGTAATGTAATATAAGACTTTGCGTTGTGTAATAGTGAGAAACTGGTCAAAGGAACATCAGGTGCATCACCACGATGAGATTCGATCTCGAAATCAAATAAACCAAAACAACTGAACTAGTCTGAAATGGGAACTGGCTCTGTCAAGTCATTACGATATTACGACGTAACCGATCGGAAAGAACATTTCAATATTTGAAAACAGTAACAGACCTTTAAAGAAGTGTCGAAAGCTCGTTTATCAGCATACAACTATATAAGCGCCATTGTAAATTAAAGGCACACGCAAAAAAACTAGAAACAATGGGTGCACAGAAGCTGTTGAGATCTCTGTGTATTACATGACCAGTGGTTTATTGTGTTCTTTGTTTAGGATTGGTTTATCACAGCTGTATTTACATGAACCCAGTGTAACACGTACACGCACATTGGGATATATTACATATACGTATGATTATGTAAATACCTCATGTACTGTCTTTCCTGCCAAGTGTACAATGATATATCCGATATTAACATATGTTGCTTTTCCAGTGTATACATCCCATTATCTCACTAGTCATATATATCAAACTGTTTACATGTTCTTGAAGGTCTTGGCGGAAGAGAGAGGGAATGGTTGTAAATCCGTGATCAGCTGACTCCAGTGTTATATCGTAAGTGTCTAGCACGAGGAGTCTACATTACAGTCACCACCCTAGTGCCCTCCGTCCAAAGGTTAAATAATCACTACAGCACACACGGAAGAAGTTAAAGAAATGTACAAACAAATGTAATTATCCTATAGAATTACAACCAGGACTTTACAGTAGTATAGGGATACAGTAGTTAGATATGTTACAGAGGATCGACGTTTCTTGTATTACACCAAACGCATTCTTCTTATTTAAATGGCTTTAAACGATGAACCTTGGTCGCATTGTATTCAGCTGTGACGGGTATTAAATGAAATTCAGTCGTAAGTGTTATGTATGATACACAATTTAAAATTCATGTTCACGATCACTTAGACCTTTTGGGCAAAGTCCTGTACAAAGAGAGACTGTGGACTGAAGGATAGATGGACGGAAGGGAGAATTCGAATGTGTTGTCATTATAACCTTATCGCTTGTGACATATTGCCATGAATTAATGTATTACTTACCACGTATATTTCGACATTCAGAATAATCATCAATGCAACTGCTTATCAGGTTATGAATATGCATTACAAACTCTGGGCCTATATAATATTGGATTACGTTGTCAACGTAAGGAAACTGTAATAGACGTAGGCCTAAATGAAAACATCTTGAAATCATTTTCGGTTTTAATATTGCAGTCCATGATTAAGGTTAATTTTATGCACTCGTTCGAAAATGTAAACGGAAAATACTTGCAAACCATGATCAGAATCCGTGACAACAAATGTCAAGACGACATCAGAATAGCAAAACTAACACACGGGGCTCGGGTTCATAATTTACATATCTTATCTTATGATTACATGATTGTGCACGTACTCCTGGCAACATAGACATTCAAAAACTTAAAGTACAAGGTTTCAAACACCAGTTATATATTTACTTGATGCCCTTCAAATTCATATATTTGGCAAAATAATGATGGTTTAAAACATAACCGGCAATATATAAACATTGACTCATTGCATTCACAGATCCAGTAATTCTGACAGAGGAGGGGGGGCGGGGCGGGGGGAGAT
>JAUELE010027860.1:0-16329 GCA_031471655.1 Diodora aspera
GAGGTAGTGGTAGATATTTCCACATCTTCGGGGCTGCGGCTGTGAAGGATCGTTTTCCCATACTGGTGGTAACATGGGCTGGTGACGAGAAGAGTGTGTCTCCTGAACGCACGTTCCTAGCTGGAGTGTAGAGTGATATCAAATTATTTAGACGAAGACGTCCATTCTCATCATATATACAGCTGTGAGTGAGGAGTAGAATCGTGTACTCAATTCTGTAACAGGAAGTCAGTGGAGATTAACAAACACAGGTTTGATTTGATCTGACCGTCAGTTGTGAAAAACAGTTGGTCCGACACTCCGACAGTTCATTAGTCCGACAGCGCGTCAGACGATAACCCGCTGGTTTAACCTAGCCTCATATCCTAACCTTGCCCTAGCCCTGAACCTAACTACTGACAACCCGTCTATGACCCTAGTCTTACCCTTAACTGACCCTACGGCTAATGTACTCAGTCCTGTCGGACAAATGGACTGTCGGACAAATGGAATGACCCTCTGAAAATCTCTCCTAGTATGAGTCAAACCTCGTTCAATTTTAACCTGGTAGAAGAGCAGCGTTCCATATGAGCTGCGTATTTATGTAAAATATTCAATAAAAATGTACACAAAATTTAAACGAAGCGTACAAAACCCCCTCAAATTCACAAAACCACAATTACGTTTGAAAACCGATGCGTGAAGTACTTGATCGCACAGAGTCCAAAAATTGAACTAAACACGTGGCTCATAATTAAACTTCGAGGGAACTCTCTGCAGCGTATGCTACCAGGAAGCGCTGTTTTGACATTCAACAATTACATACCGGCCACTGTCGCGAGCTCATGTGCCGTCCCGAGACTTCCTGTTTAAGCAACAGGTGGTAGAAAATAGTGACAAAAATTTATATATTTCATTTCAACTAAGACCAACAGCCGTCATGATCAGTGCGCATCTCCGTGTGCCTGGATGTTTTATGGATGTTGTTAGTGCAGACCCTTGAGAATACCAACCAATTTGATTTTTATAAATATCTCCGTATCAGTCTTACCAGGGGTCGATAATTGCCTCCTTTCCTCTACATTGGATCTGACAAAGCCATTTATCTTTTCCAATAAAAATTGTCTAACATACCCAATACAGTGAATCAGTGGGAGTAAATACCCAATAGACCGAATCCAATGGAGTTTAAAAAAGCTGATTACCCATTTGAAAATGCAAATTCCCAATAGGTCTGAAAATGTCGATTACGAAACCCAATAGTTACAAAATGTTCTGAAACACTGCACTGGTTTTCTGTATAACTCAGAAAGCAAGATAATACCACGGAACAGCGCCCAAGTCGATTAGATTATTATCCACCGCCACGAATGTGGCCTGTTTGTCCGTCCTTCCGTACCGCTTTCACATAGGGTAGGATAACAGAAAAAAGTTCTGAAGATAGAATTTTTAAATTTTGCACAATGATTTATTACTACAATGCCTTCGTCGCGTCTCAAAATCAGAATTATTGGTTGATATTGTCCAGAGTTACGGCCCTTGAGGTTACATTTGCAAACAAGGCAACACAACAGAACCATTTATTTCGATAGGAGGGTCAACGTTTACAGAGGAGGTTATAGCTACAATGTGTTCATTGAGTTTGAAGATCAGAATTATCCGCATTACGTTTTCAGAGTTATGGTCCTTGATATTTCACACAAGCTAATGGACTTCGTCGCCACGATACTCGTCAGGTGGCGTTTGTGTACTATGGGTCATAACTTTTCAGTATGGCGGACAAAACGTGTGACGGTTCTCTCACATGAGCAATGAAACGCTTGTTTGCGAAAATGTTTAATTTGCTAACATTATGACAACACATATTTTAATGGAACAGCAGATGTTTTTTTCATTTGTTATAATTTCTGAGGCTTCGAAGGTTATTTGCTCGAGACATTTGAAATTGTCGCTACGAATCTTCAAAAGATCTGAACATTTGTTTGCGTTCATCAGTTTTATGACAGTATGTATTTGAACATTTTAAATTATCAATTTAGCATTTTAGAACAAATATAGGCCTATATAAAAAGCCTTTCCATCCTCAGCTGTCATGGGTTTGTCTGATAATTATATTTGTGAAGTCAGTTTTGAATATTATATTTATAGACAGGCCAAATGGCCAGTCATGAATATGTCTACAAATGCACAATATTGTGTGTCAAAATATAATAGTTATTTAACTACAGGGTGTTTAATACTTATGTTCTGTGCACATCAAACTTTTTCTTCAGTGATTTAGGTTTAACATGCAGTTTGCTCCTCGGGCAGTTCTTCAGGTCCTGACTGGGGGTCCAGCATCTTCCAGCACAGTCGAGCAGTACATCAAGAGCATTTGTTCAGAAAATATTCACAATTTTCACGGCACCAAAACATTTAATGAAGTTTCTTGTTTTGCCAAGCAACAAAAAAGACAACAAATGTTTGATTTAGGGATTATATAATTTAACGCAGTACAATGTAAGTGGAAGTTAAAGAATTACAAATATGATTTATAGTTCTGAAAGACTGAACATTACTAAGTTGTTAATGGCACAACTGAAATGGTTTTTCCTCCAAGTATCATTGTTTCAGCCCATCAGAAACATTCCTGACTATATATTTCCTGGGATTGTTTCCATTCCAATCTGCTCAGAGTAAAGACCTCTTGTTTGATAGGCAAATCATTTTCTGTCAGTTTCACCTGTGGACAGAAAGAACTAAAACTGTGTAGCTTTGCACTGCAAAGTACTTACACCTTTATCTTGCAAACTATGTATATGTCGGATAATTGCTGACAAAGTATTTACTTTCTAAATATTAATATGTATTCAGGGTACATTTGATGTAACTATAAGATTATAGAATGGTCATGTAGAAGGGGAGATCCCAGTTTAAAAAAACCAAATGGTTGCTCCCTCACAACTGATGAGGGGTTTTATTTTCTGGCTAATGAAACTAAAACATGTTGATGTATTTAACAGAATACTGTGTCAAATAGAAGTTTAGCTACTCTTCTCTCACACTACGGTGTCTCTCATACTATCATACATACAATTTAAGTTTTCTCCTCTTCTCTGTATAAGTAGCACATTCTTCATCAGAATCTTTCTCCAGGTTGAGTTGAAAGATGGGCGACCATTTCAAGATTCTTCCTCATCTGCAAACAATATTCATTGTGTTCAAATATATTCCAGACTATTAAAATTTTCAATTATTAAAGTTTTTTTAAAATGTAAAAGCAATTCCTTAACATCTGATTTTTATTTGTTTTAGGTATATTAATTATTGATCATCATGATGGTTATTTTTTAAAATCTTTTTATCCCCTCACAACTATTGTGTTCTGAAGTAAAACATCACAACAGAAAACTCAGAATATAAATATCATTGTTAATCACTTAAAAAAATTATATATGAGCTCAAGGCACAATATATATTTCCTGATTTTTTTTTAATTCCCTCCTAACTTTTCCCCTTAATTTTCAAGTATTTATATTTAAAAAAAAACAAATGCAATCAGCCTGGGTATTTTAAAATGTTCAAATGGTTTGATGACCAGACAATTAATGTTTGCAAAAATCTTCAGTGATTTAAACAAAGAAGAAGGGAAAAATCAGTCGCAAAATATTGATAATCAGTAGCAATGAGAACTTAAATTGTCTGGACTAATTATTAACTTTTTCATCAGCTGTTCAATGTACATAAAACCTCATGATTCTCTGAACTTTTTTCTGTGAGCCTAGTCTAGGCCTATTTAAATTCCATTTAAAAATAAATAAAACTTATTATATTATTCAGCAGGCTATAAGGAAAAGGAAACTGTGGTGCAGAAATTTTCAATTGTAATACATTATAGGCAATTATGGTAATTATATGGCAATAGTTTTGGAGTTGTTTTTCTGCTAACATAGCCAAAATATGTTGAAAGGGCGATCTAAAGTGGGAGGGGGGCACATTCCCCCAGTGCCCCCTGGATCCGGTCTTGCAAAACCAGTCGGTGTTTAGCTTGTTGTGTCGCGGCTGTAATCTGATTTCTAGGGCTGCATAGGTTTCACATTGATCGGGGAGAAATTGAACAAGTAACACCTTGAGCGTCTCTCGATTTAAGTCGGTTGTCTATTAAAATAAAAAACAATCTACTCCAAGGTGTCAGGCGTGCAACTAGGCGGAAGCCTTAAATCTGAGGCTTTAACATTAATTTTGTTAGTCTGCCACGTTGTTATGCCATCCCCCACTTATTTCTCAGCACTCAACCCACGACTTCTTTGCTGGCTTCATCTTTACTTAATTCCTGGCTAGGGAGAGAGAGGTTAGTGTTTAACGTGCACATTCCAGATATACTGATTTGGCGCACGGGGGATACGTTGCCTAAAATGATTGGAAAGAGTGTTAGTATGTTGACCCCATTTGAAAGGAGAGAGTCTGGAAGGAGGTTTGTGTTTGTTAGTAAATACAGGTGTTAGGCCGTATTCACACTACGAGCATTGAGCTTTGAGCTGAGCTGCGCCGAGCTGAGCGGCAGAAAGTGTTGTACTGATTAACGTTGAGCTGTTCACATCACGGGCTTCAGCTGCGCGAGGTTGCTAGCAGTGAGCGGCGTTTTGGTTTCGAGCATTAATCGCCGCTCAAAGCTCGAGCCGTGACACTGAGATCACTGACCTTCATGTTTCATTTTGAAAAATAACGTAATTTCTTCTAATTTCTGACGTCATCATGTCAGTGATGTTACCTTCGGCAAGTTGCTTCGCTCGTAACTGCTTCAGTCCATCCAGCTGTAAACTGGGTACCTGGTCGGAAAGTGATGGTAATTGTGAGATTTAACCTTAAAGCGCCAAACAAGCAGCTTAGGTGGAATACTCCCCAGGGAGTGGAGAAAAGGTGTGGATTGTCGATGGTTCCAATGACCAGGGTAATAATGTGTAGCGCTTTGAGCAAGCACCTAGTGCATGGAGTTAGCGCGATGTAAGCGGCCATTATTATTATTATAAATTAAACCCGGATGTAGAACAAGGAAATGACGTAACATAACGTGAGAAGATATCTCGCTTACGAAGTGATTGTGATGATAGTATTAATAGTTTTAAAAACTGAAATATTCTTATCTAAAAATGTTCAAGTTTATTAAGTATTTAGTGGGGGAAAAGTGAAATTCGACAACACTGTCGCCATATATTCGACAGACATCCTCCATTTCGTTTCCAGATGGGGATGTGCACGACCCAACAATAACACAAAATCAAAATATAAATTCGTGGTAATATTAACGCGATCGATCATTGGCCACATTTTTCGCATTCATTTCCGGCTTGTCTTGATTTACAATTAACGTGACTTTCGGTACCTCCACAAGCACGTATGTGCCATTGTTGAAGTCGATCAATCTGACGTATAAAAATGGTAACTCATATAAGTCTTCCAAACGTTCCTGGTCATCAATTTCCGTGACCGTGGCATGATCCCGTTCTTTAGCACATCAATATATTCAAGGATATTTCTAACTGGTTCAAAATCCGATTTTACAGACCTTATTAAATTGCAGACAGTTCCAAGTTCAGACATATTTGGTCAAATTGCTTTAACATCATGTTCTACACCTGATGTTCACGGGCTTTGTTTACGCTGGGGGAAATCACGTGGCGCGCTCTGTGTGTCCCATCAGAAATGATTGATGGCGTATATCAGGAATGGAAACCAGGAGGGTTGGGCAGGAGGGGCTAGTTCCAGGGGTGGCGTCAGCAGCTTCAACTTCCATGGTCCCACCCCTATCTCCCCGGTCGGGGACAAATATAGCAATTAGTTTGAGAAAATTTCGGAGAAAATGTGTGTATTTTATTGTTTTATTTGGAAATGTGTGCATTTGGTTTCGTAAAATATTGTCTTCAGCCCCCCCCCCCTTCCCTTCCCGGAGTTTTCAGCCCCTCCCCGGGTTATTCTTGACGCCACTCCTTGGGACAGGAGACAATATGCAGGTTTGTTTTCGGAGAACATTTCGGAGACAATTTGTGTATTTTATTGTGTGATTGGGACATTTACACGTATGTATTTGACTCAGCAATTGATCGTTTTTATATCCCAAATGGGGGAACCGAACCCTCCTCTCTACCCGTCCATATTTCAGTCAAGAGCCCGCTTTCGCCAGGTGAATGAAGGAGAAATGCTGGAATCCTCAATAAAGAGCTGGATGATTTGATGCGGTAAAACCTGCGAGCTAAAGCTGGTAATGACGAACCAATGATAAACCACATTATGACAACGCACCATAATCATTGCATGTACGAATCCTGACCACTGCAGAGAAACATGCCGAGACTCTTACGGCAGACACACGACCCTTTCGTCGAAAGACCGAACCTCAAACCGACTCTCCGAGAAATAATGAGATGATAAGGCCACTTAACCTTGTCAGTTTTACAGACAATACAATGCATATCCATCCACATCAAAAACAAATCACCATTGGTAAACAAAACTCCAATTTTTCACTCAGTTCCTTTGCTTCTCAATATCTTCATGAAGGTCAATTTCCATTATCTGTCAAAGGGATCATTTCTGGTTCCAAAATCTATCCAATTCGGTTTTAACATCAAACAGTCGATCGCAACAAGAACGGGACCTTAGTGAGCTAATGGAGAGCAGTAAAACTGTCATATTTTCTGTGTTGTCATTCTTAGACAAAGACATTGTGTAGACAGACTCAGACTTCGGCGATAACCCACACATAATATCAGCCCTAGTGCTCGTAAACTGTGAAATAGTGTCCGTAGACGAGTACATCAAGACCTGAAGGAATCTAATCACGCCCCCCATAAACTATAAATAAAGTAGTCAGCTCGCATTCTTCAATTCCCTAAGTTACAAAATGTCCAGAAATCTCATCCCCTTGTGTGTGTCCTTCCATTGCTTCTTGCAAAACTAAGAATACTGACACATTCATTTAACTTCCAAGGATGCATATTGTTTTGAATGAGATGTTTTCAATGAGGAAAATACAAATTCTATCCTTACGAGAATATTGCATCCCATATAAAGGTTGGAAACGTAGTTAAATTCAAAGGATCCAATCAAAAACATTGGATAAACATATATAAAATATATATATATCACGACTGATGCACAGAACATGTTTATCACTTTCATATACTCTTCAATGTTCATTTTTAGTTTAACACTCCCTGGTCAAAAACTAAGAAAAAGTGCATTTGCAAACTTTCTGATCAATCTTGTTATACATTGTTACGTTCCACTTTATATCGGTTACTATGAATACTGTAAGTGTACATATTTTGAACAGCAGTCGCTGTCAGGACTTTGGGAAAAACAGAGAATACAGCCGACATAAATCTAGCTCCCCCCCCCCCATCCAGCAGACAAGAATATCCACATTTAATGTGTATATATTTTACGTAGAAATACGTATCAAATGGAAACAAACACTTCAAGACTTTATTCACTAAAAAAAAGAAAATTCAAATTGTTTATTGTACTAAGGTCATCGGCCTATATGGAAATGCGAATTTATACATTCTATAAACTTTAGCAGGTTTAGGTTGTAGACTCTTCACAATACTTGTTCTGCATTTGCTGAACTGCCCGCCCCCCTTCGTTAATATTTGATTCGCTTTCTCTTTTGACCTGGGATCTCTGAGTTGAAGAACGTTTGGCGTGTCTTCGTCTGGAGCGTCTGATTATTTTGAAGTCACGACTTTCGATTTGTTCATAATTGTCCACCTTTCTCTTTTGACCACGTAAGTCAAACCTGGCTTGATTTTTTCAGATTTCCCGAAGACCATCTGAAAGGATCTTGGTTGTCAGGCTCACCTAAGTTTGTGGCTGCCTCAAGCTATGGTTAGTCTAAGTGTTGTCCTCTGATGTCCCGGGGTCGGATAGATTTATGTCTGAAACTGAGATGTTCTCCTTTGATGTGACGGATCCGCTGCAACTTGAAGTACTTGTTGAACATTGGTGATGGAGTTGATGAGCTCGATGTCCTTGGGAGAAATATTCTTGCTCTGATGTGGGTGATGCTCTTGGGCATGAGGCCTGATCTATTGGATGTTCTAGAGGCTCGTGAACTGGATGTACGTACTCTACTTGATGTCGAGGCGTTGGAATTGGATTCATGTCTGCAGTTTGATGAGTCTGTTGTCCTGATTGTACTGGTATTTGAATTTGAAGTGCTTGAGGATAAGTTTTTGGTTGAAAATAGTTTCTGCCACGGCCTGGCTTTCAGCTAAATGCTGTGAAGTTAAGATCAAGGGATTGAGATCACGTTGTTCATGAAGAGCTTATGATATCTCTATCGGATGAAGGGTTGCCCAGTTGTTCAGAGGGACCATGTTTGGAAGACTTGAGACTCTCTAATGTTCTGAATAGTGGCACAACATTGACGAGCCTTCCGACTGAAGTGCATCAGACATCGTGGCCGTATCGGCTTTGCATTGATCAAGTTGTTTAAACGTAACGTTGAGATGATTATTGATGTTGTTAAGATCCCAGGAGAATTGTACTTTATCTCCCTTTGGCTTCTGGCTCAGATGACTGATAGTCTTGGATGTCTGCGAAACATACTTATCAATTGGGTTTCCCCCAAGAAGAATCCATTGATATTCTCTTGAACGCTGAACCCTCCGTATTATCTTCCAGTGTTATTTACTGCCTTCAATATCTCTTACGTTTGAGTCCGCAGATACTGCCACTCTGCAAGACAGTCATCTTTCGTTTTGTGTCATCTGACTCAGGATCATCTTCGTTTGAAACGAGACCACACTGAGGCGTCATGTCGTTGGTTGGGGTATTTATATTTTCGAAGCTATGAATATTACGCTTCTTGATGATGATGGCGTACCGCAGTTGAAGTGGAGGATCTAGTTATGCTAGCTTTTACTCTCCTCAAATCCAGTGGACAATGTGCTTGAGCTGGACGTCTGTAGATAGTTTTTTCTGGTCTTTGATGGATTTGGAGTTTCCCCGGCAGATGAAACCTCAACACAACTGGTGTCGTCTGACCCATCTCACGTTTTTGATGGTGATGATGAATCAGACGAAATGGTAGTTTTAAGCAATGAAAATAGCTTAGGCACTGAGGACTGAGGTATCAGTTTGTTGAACTGTAAGTTAGAATTTATTTTTAACAGAAGAATCCAGTTTTCATGAGACGGCTCTTCCCTTCGTGTCTGAGCTCGATCTTCTTCCTTAGGCTCAGCACTTCTCCGCTTCGTCAGACGGGAGGTTTGGGCTGTTCCAAGCTTCCTGGAACATCTCTCAAAATGGATCTCTGACTGCCGAATAAGGTATCAGAATTCAAATTTAGCGAACTAGAAATAGTTGACGGAGAAAGCATCATCTTAAATATCTTACCTGCATTAAATTTAACCGACAGATAAGAGAATGAAATTGATCTAACCTGCGTGAACTAAAGCAGGACATGTACCACTCAAAACACGTTATGGGTCAAACCTGCTATAAGCATAACGCGATATGATGGTTGTTGTTTGAAGGTTACGATGGTTGCTGTTTGAAGGTTATGATGGTTGCTGTTTGAAGGTTATGATGGTTGCTGTTTGAAGGTTATGATGGTTGCTGTTTGAAGATTATGATGGTGGCTGTTTGAAGGTTATGATGGTTGCTGTTTGAATGTTATGATGGTTGCTTTTTGAAGGTTATGATGGTTGCTGTTTGAAGGTTATGATGGTTGCTGTTTGAAGGTTATGATGGTTGTTGTTTGAAGGTTTGCCGAAATTAGCTATAAGGCGCATATTTTCAGAAAGGGTGTTTTCGTAAAGTATTGTTACTAGGGTCAATTTACCTTAAAGAGCAATTGAAAACTGAATGCTGATGTTGATTGTCTTTTTGAAAATGTTCTTTACGTGAGATGTTCCTAAATAGCTGAAAGCACTGATGCATTGGCACATGCATAATTTGCTTTAAACATGCACACATTGGCATGAGGCATGTATGCCAACATGTTATCGTGTGGATATCGGATGCAATGCTTCTTGTTAATAAAATGTTGTTATCACTATGTTTGATCCTAAACTTCTTTGCAGTAGTATATATGCTCAGCCCAACTATTGAAGAGTCGGTGTATCAACCTTCCCGTAACTTTCCAAAGTCATAATGATGGGTATATAAGTAACAGAGTTTTACAAATAAATGTATATTTTGTAAAACGAACAGTGGAAATGTGCAGTCGCATGAAAAGAAGGCTACGTTCTTTGGTTGTTTTTTGTACTCATTGTACGTTTATTTTGTTCCCACATTTCTAATCATTTTTGAAATGCAGATGTTAAGCATGTTTTGTGTTCAGCAAGTCGCTACATAAAACTTCAATAATCAAACATCAAATAATCGGTCATTGTGGATATTTCACTTACTGCTGCGAAAACCATAGTTTCAAAAGTGCAATTGTGGTCCTATTCTAATAAGTGACCCTTCAATAGTTGGGCTGAGTATGTATAAAAAAATAATAATAAATCTGTATTATACATGTAGGAAATTCATTTTCTACCCTTGGAAGTTTTACATTTTATACAATTTTCATCCCGATCGTGTACAATTCTTCATTTATCGAAAAGTTGTTTCTAGTATTTGACACTTGAAATGACATTGCGTGTCGGACCAGCGATAGCCAAGGTGTTGTCAACAAATTAAGGATGTTACGCAATATTCGTCAATTGAATGTGATAATATACTGTCAACTTTTGACATTTCAGGTTTGCGGTCGATACATTGAGACTGTATCGTATTTCTGTTTGACTAGCTGCAACATGAGATGAGTATTTAATAGGTGATTTTGACTTCTTGCATGTACAAGTATTAACATTCACAAATAACATAACTTTGAGGTTAATCACATAATTAACGAATCAAGTAAATATTGAATGAACGAATGAATCAATCAATGATTCAATTAATCAAACAATCAATAAACGAATGAATGAATGAATATGTACATCAGTAAATGAATGAATACATCACTGATTGAATACATAAATGAATGAAAAAAAATCAATGAATAAATCAATCTATGAATGAATAAATCACTGAATGAATGAATTCATTACTGAATGAATGAATACATCAATAAATGAATGAATAAATCACTGAATGAATGAATAAATACCTACATGCATGAATACATGAATGAATAAATCACTGCCTAAATGAAAAAATCAATGAATACATCAACCAAATGATTGCATGAATGAAAAAATCAATAAATCAATGAATAAATTAATTAATGAATGAATAAATACCTGCATGCATTAAAAACATGAATGAATAATCAATGCCTAAATAAATAAATCAATGAATAAATACATGGAAATCAATAAATGAATGCATAAATGAATGAATGAATGAATATATACCTGCATGCATGAATACATGAATGAATACATCTATGCCTAAATGAATAAATCAATGAATAAATGAAAAAATTAAAAAAATGAATGAAAAAAAACAATCACAAAACCAATTAATCAATGAATAAATTAATGAATGAATAAATCAATAAATATATCAATGAATAAATGAATAAATAAATGAATTAAGTAATTAATCTATGAGTAAATGCAAACATCACTGAATGAATGAATAAATAAATGAATGAATGAATGAATCAATAAATGGATGAGTAATTCACTGAATGAATGAATGAATGAATAAATCAATATTAAATGAATGAATGAATAAATTAATAAACCAATGAATGCATGAATAAATCACTGAATGAATAAATGAATGAATGAATAAATCAATTAGTATATAAATAAATGAATGAATAAATCAATTAGTAAATGAATAAATAAAACAAATCAATAAATCAATGAATCCATAAATGCATAAATAAATAAATCTCGTGTCGTTTTATGTGAATGCATGACATACGTGAAAGACAACATGCCGAACAGAAAAACGATTCCCAAAATGTTTCACAAACAAAGCTATTTTATTCCGAAGTGATACATTTTACTTCAACAGAATGTTCTAACACTACGTACAAATCATAAAAAACAAAGAATTTTAGAGACGTATAAATTAAATGTATTACAATTTGCACAGAATATGTTTTCGTTTCCAGGAAAACTATTATCTGCATTTGCAGGTCATGATAGAGATTCAATTAAATTAAGTAAATATATAATTTCACCTCAGGGAATGTTTTTATTTCTTTATATCAGCTTATAGATCACGACGGAAGCTCATCAAGTACGTTTTGACTTTTTTTAAGGTTAAATCTCTAATATACAACTCTCTTCCATAAAGGTTTAGTAGATTATTAAAGATGCCTTAGAAATAGAGAGATGATTAGCTAATTAATTACAACGTCCGTTGATAAGAATTTATTTGCAGCAGCTTACATCCAGAAATATGTGTTAAGCTTGATAAAGGAAGATCTTGAATTAATCTTTTTTTCGTTTCTCTTTCTTTTTATTTTGAGACGAACACTCGTGGTTAAACGCAGTGATGTTAGCAGATGAACACCTTACCATATGTCTGTACTGCATCAACTTTGATATTGGTTTTGCTGTGTTGCAAAATATCCGTTTTAGACCAGTGAAAGCGAATGGAAAGAGTGTCACTGTAGTGCAATTGCACACGGAGATTATGCATATTTATCAAATTTTAGCTTACGTTTTACTTTTACGAGTTTCCAATGTGGGTGCCTGTGGACAAGGTCGATACACTAGTATGAACAAGTCACATTATTATGTACCTTATGCAGTAAACAGTTGTCTGGGAGTGTGTAGTTGTAAAAAGCAGTTTAATAAATCTGTTTTGATCGACAACGTGTTGTATTCTGTTGAGTAGGTGATGCTGAACTAGTGTTACAATCACCTCCTATAGTCCTCTCATAAAGACCCGAAAACATTGACAGATGTTCATCCATATGGCACCATAAATGCGAAGCCACTTATTGATGACCCATTGATTGTAAGCAAGTATGACATTTCTTTCGACAACCATCTGTATTAACGTATGTGATTTTAGCGGGATTGTTTTGTTTACAATCTTACATTTTTTACCAACATTGACTGTCATCACATGTCATATTTTGTCCCATATTGCTTCATATATATATAGTTATTGATTGCATGTCTGTATTACTGTTGTCTCGCAATTGCTTGCTACTGAAGTGATGATACTTTGTATGTGGGTCAAGGGCCTTTATACAGTTGTGACATTGCAATATTTATTATTTTGTAATTTACAACATTTGTGAACAATGAACTATTTATTTCGGCTGAAAGCGTGACATTTGTGAAAAAAGGTTGTATGGACTTCGCCCCCCCCCCCCGCCCTGCCGTAGAGAAGTCTGAAACAACTACCCCATGTATATGCTTTCACTGCCTGGCTAATTGACCATCATCCTTTTCAACTGTCAAAACACTGTTTCCCAGAAAAAATAACCTACTTCCAGATACTCTCGTTTTTATTATTCTGAACTTGTTCTAACGTTTGGATCATCGATTATGAAATATACTTGATGAACACACCAGGCTCGTCTACTGTCTGTGTGTCATTTTAATAACCCCAAAACTTTGAGCTGAAAACGATCACTATCTCACAGTAAAAAAATGGGGATGCATTCAAAACCATGAATACTGAATATAATGGATTTTCAATATGGCCGCCTTGGCGTCGTGATCATTCTATGCTCATAAATCAATGAAGTATGTCTCATGATTTGCATCAGAATAAAAAGAATGCTAACAGCGAAGTTCTCCACTTTAGAAGTTTCTTCAACTCGCATGTACGCAACTACGGTGAAGTCAAACACATATGAAAAGGCAGAGAGCCAAAGCGTAGTTCGAACTTCGCAGACTGAACAATGACGATTGAATAAATTAGAATTTAATATTCCATCGGCTTTGTGGATTGGCGCAAAAAGCCCACAGCACCTTTTTCCAAGTCTATGAAGGCAGATACAGTCCAATCTAATACATCGATATACCTTCATCGCGAGATCAGCTATATGTCATTCGAATTACTCTGAACGGACATGATGGCATGTTTGCTTGTAATTTTCGTGTCAGGTCTAAAATCATCGACAACTTATTGACTTGGTCTCGTTCATGAGCTTGTGAAGTTATGCAGCGTTAAGCTCGAAAAGTAGTTGGGTGGGTGATCGGCTATCATTTAAAGCTTCGTCCCTGCCTCGCGCTGAGACGCTGCCAAAGCCAATGGTGTCACCTTGGGATAGTGGCTTAACTCGTAAACTGCCTCAGTCCGCCCAGCTGAAATTGGGTACCTGGAAGTGATGGAAACGTGGAAGTTAATCTGCTAGCGCCTATCTGACTGCTTGGGTTGTATACTCCCCAGGGAGTTGGCGAATGTTGTGGATGGTACATGGTTCCAATGACCGGGGTACTAATGTTGCGCTTTGAGCATACACTCAGTGTATGGATACCAGCGCGTTATAAATACACATTATTATTATCATTATTATTATTATTTCTATTACTATTATTATTATTTTTATTGCGCATTTAATTAAGTTGTGTGTTCCCTGGGAGAGATGTTCAAAGTCCACAGATCACAAGATAGTACAAATGTGTCTGCAAATAATGACACAAGGTTTGTCATACAAGAGAAGCAGAATAGAAATGAGTCGTTTTCTTTGTTCCAGCAATTAGAAGATTCGTTGGTTGATGCTCCTCATCTACAGCTAGAGGGTTGAACCTCAGCCTAACAGAATTAATTCCTTGTGCCCCGCCCCCATTCCCCCAGTGCTTTCATTTACGACTACCTGAAGAATATTGTCACAATGAACAGTTGATCCAATTATCTAACTTTATTACCCTAGTCATCGAAACATCGTAAATTCGTCAACTCCCAGGGAAGTATACAACCCAAGGTGCCAGTTAGGCGCTAGAAGGTTAACTTTCCCATGACCAACACACACAAGTTTCGTAAAACATTCATCCGGAGTGAAAGTTGGCCTTAATCGTCTATATTTTCAGCATCGATCACCATCAATATTGAATCAGATACTGCAAACAATTCAGAGGTATGTCTCCAGTCTGCGACAATGTATCCTGTTTTAATTTTCAAATTTGTTTTTCAATTGACAGTGACGCATAGGTACGTTGAAACCTCCTGAACGGAATCACAGTTTAAGTATGTAATGGATTTAATAATAATGTCAACCGTGGCATTTCAATGCGTAAAGAATGTGAGAATGATCTAAATTTTATCCAAGACTGGCATTGTGTTGATGAAACCAGATAGGTAACGTCTTCTGTGAAACTGATATTTTATTGTTGAAGAAAGTTAGGTTTGGCTGTGGCAGTTGAAATATACAGCTGCTTCAAAGTCTTCTTAAATTGATAAAGCACATGATGATTGTATCTGGAGTGAGACTGCGTTTAGCTGACATACGATTTGCTGTATGCAGACACAATGCGAAAATTATACAGCATGTTCCATTTATCTGCAAACCGAATCGATTGCGGCCAAATCTCCATGTCATCGGTACACAAGCGTTCGAATCCCTGATGGGTCCTTATAAAAACAATTCAAATTTACTGTAGCAATTACAATTCTTTATCTACACCATGTGCTCAGTCTGTGTCGAGTGTCCTGGAAAACTAATGAACGGTTCAAGAGTTTTGGCCAGGAAGCAAAATCATACCCTGATTCTGAAAAAAAAACGTCTTAACGTTTTATTACTCTGTCGCCATAGAAACGGCAAATATTATTTCCTGATAATTCAAACCCTCACAAGGCACAACTAGACCATGTGTCCAATGTGCGTGCCCAGTTTCCTGGATAAGTAATGAACGGTTCCAGAGTTCTGGTTTGGAAACAATATAATTCCCCTTGTTCTGACAAACTCACTATGTTTCATCACTGTTGTCATGAAAACGGAAATAATATTTTCAGAAAATTCAAACCCATAACAGGCACAACTAGCTAGACCATGTGCCCAATGTGTGTGTGCGTTTCATGTGTGGACACGGACACGGAAATGGAACCCGACACAGACCCCGACGCCGAAACCAAAAACAATATGTCTCCCCTTCATTCTGGGACAGACTAACATAACTGATCAATTTCGTGCCCACTGGCAGACTTGTGGATCAGTTTCATATATTGAGTTCGGTTTAGATAATTAATGTGTATCTGACTTGTAAACAATGGTGTCAAATACCGCTTATTACTAGAAAATGGAGAATTCGTTACTCTGAACATGACAGGCAGACAATAGTGTGCTAAAGGCCAATGAAACTTGTTGTTTCATAGAAGGTTGTTCATATTTCGAATGAATAACATGTCACAAATATCACTGATTAGTCTACTGGCATACAACAGGGCTGTTCTCTT